>VZTH01010339.1:620794-704671 GCA_013397815.1 Aleadryas rufinucha
GAGAGGATCCAAGAAATAAATTGCAAAGAGGAGACTAAAGAAATAGTAAGTCAGCAGCTACTGCACTTGCCCACTGCGTGTATTTATTCTCTTTGGGTTCTGTTTCATTTTATTCATCTGGTAGAGTGTTGGTTCTTTCTGCTTAGGTTTTGAAATTACAGAAACCTTTAATTTTGTTGTCTATTGATTTAAGGTAATAGGGGGAAAGCATCTATGTTTTACTAAGCAAGAGGAGTTCAGAAATTAAATTAATAATATATGCTGTTAAGAAGAAAAGACTTAGAATGGTCTTTCAGTTACAACATTGACATTTGGTTTCTGTGCCAGCAGATATCAAAGGTGGCTGTTTGGTTGCTATGATTTAGTGAAACATGAACAAGTATGGATTTGCTGCTACAACGGTGACTTCAAGAACTGACTTCTTTCTCAAAGCAGATATAATTGATGAGTTGCCACAGGCAACTTCTTTCCCTACAATCCTCAAAACCTGCACCTAAAAATAAAGATGTATTTTTACACTTACAGCTAAACATTGTTCACCATCCAGGAGAACGTAAAAGGAAGGCTCTGGCTTGAGGCATTTGGGCTGGTAGTATTTGAAAAGGTGCGTTTGAATGTAAAGATAGAGAAGGGATAGCTCAGGAGGAGGGTGAGTCAGAATGCAGTCTGACCAATATCAGTATCCTGACACTGCACTGAAGTTTCTCGCTTGCTTGCATGGGCATTTATTAATTTTGTTAGTGAGGACTATTTATATAATTAAAAGTCACACGCTAAATCAAAAGTTGCTTTCAGTGAGCCACTGAAAAGCAGCTTTGGTGTCCTTGCCAGATTTTAAAATTCTAGCATCTCCTGCTGATGTGACAGTTTTTAACGACAGCAAATGGTTTTGTATTCTGCCCAAGGCTGAAAATAGATCTTGAAAATATCCTGTGCATTTTGATGAAGTATTTAAAAAAAAACTAAAACAAAAAACCGTGCCATTGGCGTTCTTGCCCACCTGGGCACACTGCTGGCTCAGTTTCAGCCAGTTATTGACCAGCACCCCCACGGCCTTTTCCACTATGCAGCTTCCCAGCCACTCTGCCCAGCCTCTAGCAATGTTGTGACCCAAGGGCAGGACCTGGCACTTGGCCTTGTTGAACCTCATACATTGGCATCAGCCCATTGATCCAGCCTTCCCAGATCCCTCTGCAGAGCCTTCCTAGCCTCCAGCAGATCCACACTCTGACCCAACTTGGTGTCATATGTAAAATGGTCATAGTTTGAGATTATCCAGTATCCACATTAAAACAAAAAGCAGGAAGGGGGTTTTTATTTTGCAGGCTGGCTGATCAAGCTGCATGAGTCACAGGAACGAGAAATTGTGGAAGTCAGAACTGCAGGACCAAAAATTCAGCCTTTGTAAGATGTTGGATCAGGCATGGGTGGGTAACAAGGGTGCAACCTTGTTTTAGGAAATGCCTATATTGTGGGTTGTCCCTAAGCCAAGAATGAAAGTTACACCAGCATGTCCCAGGATGATAAAATGCCAGTTTGGTGTTTTTTTGTTCTCCACTTCTGCGGTATGGTCCTTCACTTTCTCATGTTTATGGACCTTTGAAGCCTCTAAAACCCCCTTGCAGCCCCTCTGCAGCCTGATAAAGGGGCTCTGGGTTCTCTGGCAGCAGCACATCTCTGGGGGAACAAGTTACTGAAACTGTTGTTCCTGCTGAGTGATGTGAGATGCAGAAGAGCATAAAATGTGTTTGTGGGTTCTTGCAGATTTATTATTGTTCAGTGCTGTCTACTGTATGAGCAGCAGTAATTTCTCAGTGTTTTTTAGGCAAGTTGGGTGCAAACTGTTGTTTGTATTTAATTGTAGTAAGATTTGGAAGCCTTTCAGAGCCATTAAAATTAATGAGAGCTCTGTGTACTTACTATTCATTTTATTAACAGGAACCAACGAGATGCTTAAAATGAGGCTGCTTGGAGATGAGTGTCTGAATACTGAATTACAAATGCAATATAATTAATGATGTAACCAAATTATTATAGGACAGTAAGAAGAAGACAGAGGGAAACAAGCAACTTTGTGTATAGAACTGCCTTTCAGAATCTGGCAGTAGTGTAACCAGATACTTTCAAGCATTTAATTTATTAATAGTTTACAACTTAAAATCCATTACATTATATGTAGGTGTTGTAAAGTTAACAGTGAAGAACTAGAAATTTTTTCAAAATAGTTCTAGTTGCTTATTTTGAGATTTTATTCTTTTATTCTTACAGATATTAAGAAAATACAGATATTACAGATATACAGATACAGATATTACAGAAATTATTATTATTTTTTTTTTTAGCAAAATCTTTTAGTTAAACACTGCTTAAGAGTTAACAGTTGGGAAACACTCCTCTGAGACTTAATAATCCATATCTACATTCTCCCCTACATTCTGCATGTATTTCCTAAATAACCTATATTCTTTTTCTAATCAACTCCTCAATAGAATAGTGATTTTTTTTTTGCTTATTTTAAAGAGTGATAGCTGACTGCCAGGTATTGCTGCTGTGCCCACATGTTTGGAAATTTTGTTTCTAAATTAGTTGGTATTGATTTTTTAATAGATAGCAACAGCTTTTAGTCATTTGACTCATCTTATATATGATATTTGCTGTTCACTTTTGGGTATCTTACATGTCACCACTTCTGCCATTTTTTGGTGGTGATTACAGAAGATTTTTCTTTTTGACTTTTTAAATACATGTATTTTAAAGATAGATATTTTGCCCTAATTTTAATAATTTGTTAATTTCATATCTTCCTAGCATTTCACACCTAACCCCATATGCTTTGTTGGTTTGCTTGCTCCCTAGATGGTATCTCAGCTTGAAACCCAATTAGCTAAATTGGGTGAAGCTTTGGAAAATCAGACCAGATTGTACCATGAAGCCCTGGAGAGGAGCAGTAAAGCTGAAAAACATTCTGAGAATTTCCATGATCAACTGAAGCACTTGGAAGAAGAGTTATTGACCGGAGACCTGATGCAAGATGGTTTGAAGCTTGAGAAACAAAAAGTAGTTGCACACATTATTTACTTTTGAATAGAAGTCACTAAAGGCAGAGACACAGCTCATTGTATTGCTTTGGTCACTTGGAACACTGCGAGTAACGTGAAATAGCAAAGTCAGACATCACATAGGGAGTAGCAATACCTTTTCTTTGACCAACAATTGCAGTTGGAAGATGTAGCTAAGCTTTTGAGCTCCAAGTCCATTATTGTGAAACAGAACAAATGAACAAAAAAACCCTCAAAAAAACCAAGCAAAAAAACCCCCAAAGCCAAACTACACCCCAAAACCAGCTTAAAAGAAGTCCCTGTAAATACAAAAGAAATCCTTCAATTATGCTCTGATCTCAAAATTTCTCTCATCTCTACGTCTTTCTCTAAAACATCATCTAGTCTGAAATATCTCAAGATCTTGTAGTCTTTGATTCTTTCATATTCTTAGACAATTATGGCTACTAGATTTTTAAAAAAATTGTATGAATGAGCACACTGGTAGCCTATAACTCATTCACGTAACAAAGAGTTTGAAAAATGACATAGTACCTGGAAAGCCAAACACTACAGCTAAGAAAAACAAAGTTTTAGCATGTTGCCAGGCTATGATTAATGCTTAGAAAGTTGGATTTGCAAAGAATCATCAATTTTGTGCTATTTGTTTTGCCTTAGACTATGATACAATAATTTTTTGAATGAAGCATCCACCACGTTGGGAGAAAACCAGAAAAAGGAGCTGTTTCTTCAGCTCTGCTTCCTCTGTGAATAACATGTGGCCCTAGATTCTTAAATTTCTCTCTAGATTTTGCTCCAATCGAGATTTTTGTTGGGATTTTTTTCCATTAATGAACAACTTCAGTACTTTCTTCTTCTGCTGCTGTTTTTAATTTTTTTAATCAGAAGTATAATGAAACAAAAAGGTATTTTTGCTAATGAGTCAGTTGTGAAACTGGTTTGTTGGTGGGGTGGTTTTTTTTGTTGTTTATTTTGTCGATTCTTTGCAAAGGTAATGGTCTGCAACAGAAGTAAGAGGAAACAAAATGAAACAGTTTCTAGTGGGAAGGAGGGCTTTGGATTTTCCAAGACAGGCTAATTGAGAGCAAGGGACTAAAGCAATTTTTAAAGAGCTGGTAGGGCAGGACAAAAGAAGGAAAAAAACCAGATTGAATAATATTTTGTATCTGTATGTGGTCACATCAGCAAACCAGATGGAGATACAATTAAAATAATCTTAAAAGCAATTTGTAAACCAGTAACTTGTCTCTAAATCTTGCTGGTCCAAAGAAGGGCTGAAGGCTGACGGTGTTAACATTCCTGCATCTCCTCAGACTACTTCGTATGTCATCCATGGCATCACTGGTATCAGTTACATCTGGTTTAGAGCTCACAGCACTGGGCAATCACAGCACTTGCAGTATTAGTTGGGGCACAGCTGTCCATTCTAACTTCTCCCTGCCAATGCACAGCCATGTAAAACAGCAGAGCTCCAGACAGGAACTGGAGTCAGAAGCAGGGACATACCTGGTGCTGCAGAGAAGCAAACCTCAATTTTTCTTGCTAAGAAGATAAATACAGTATGTCTAGGGATTTATGAACAAAATAAGTGTTGACTAAAAACAGGACATAGGGAGAATTTGCAGTTGTGTCAGGAGTGTGCCCAGTTACACCCTTTCAGTATTATTTCTTGTGGGTAGTGTAATTGGCTAAGTATTGTTGGCTGCTGCTGTAGCAGGGATTACTTTTGAATTGTACTTCATGACTTTTAATGAAGTTTTATTATTCTTCTGCTACCTTTCCCATATCTTAGTATCTGAAATTTCTGGAGCAACTTAATGAGAAGATGAAGCTGGATAGTCTAGCAGCAGAGGTTGGATTTGATATGACTATGGATGCGATTCTGGCCCGGGTAGAGCAGCTGGTGAAACTGGAAGGTGATGCGGTGGTTGAGAACAGGACTGTGGCATACAGCCTCAGAAGGAAGGTATGCAAAAAGGACACACCATTCAAAGATAAACATATGGCTGTGTTTCTGTAGTGGCTTGCTAGAGGCAGCAGACTGTATATGTGCAAGGAATTTCAAAGGTGTCCATGATATAAAAAGAAGATAGTGAATGTTTGCAAACTTTGCAAAAAGACTGCATATTGAAATAAGTAAACCCAAGAGTTGGTTGAACACTATACTGCTTTTCACAACTTCTTAAGAAAAAAAGTATGAAATTATGGATGTTTATATCTGTGTATTTGTCTACTTTTTAATACACGTTTATAGTTCTGTAAACGACTGCCATTAATATTTAACTCTAAAAGGATCTGCCAAAGAGGGAGGCACATTACACGAACTCCTCTAGGAGCTAGTAGGGTGTCGGTTGTACTTCACTAAGAATTTAAACATTTCCAACAAGAACTGTTCCTTCATTCAGTTGTTCCAACAAGAACAAGTCTGTTCAAATTTGGTCAAACACCCCTCTGTCATCCTGTTATGATACAGGGAAACCTTCTGGGTTTCGGCTTGTCAGAATGGTATAGAGCTGAGAACTGGGTCTGTTTAAGGTTTAAAACAATAGAGAAGCACAACGAATTGGTACTACAAGGAGTATCAAGTCAGGGTATATATGTTGATACTCCATAGAGCTGATACTTCAAGAGAGGGGAAGGAGTTCAGGTTATATATGCAACATGAGGATTAAATTTGCAATTATGTAGTACCACTGTTTTTCACACATATTTTTTCAAATATCCTTGTGTTTGGAAATCAAGTTGAAGGCTCAGAAAGAAAAACTTGAAAGCAAAGAGCTGCACATGAACCTTCTGCGGCAGAAAATAACCCAGCTGGAAGAAGAGAAGCAAGTAAGGGCTGCCTTAGCTGTGGAGAGGGATGAAGCCAATCTCGCTGTCAGAAAGTTACATAAGATGGTAGAGAGGCTACAGAAGCAGCTTGATCTGGCAAGGGAAACAAATACTGATCTCAAAGCCAAGCTGTCTGAAACCAGTGAACTCAAGGTGAGTTAAAAGATTACATTTGTGTTTCTATCCATTTTCCTATTCCAGTTGGATACAGCTGGACTTCATTTAAAATAAATGTGTTCATGGAGAACTGCTCAAACCTAGGTGGCGAAAGCAAATATAATATTACAATGTTTAGGGTATTTTACAATTTGTCTTGATATGCTAAGTAGCATCTGCAAAGCAAAATGTAAATTTTCAGGCTAGTGCAAGAAAAATACAATATTTGCATCCCTTTCTTTCCTGTTTCTTTTCCTGACTGTCATCTTGTATTTTCTCTGCTTCTGTGAGCAGAGAGTATGCACTGCTCACAGAAGGTCTATTCTGATAGGTATGGGGGGAATATGACAGGGAAGATGCTTAATTTTAATTATTTCTATGTTTCATTACATTGCGGTAGTAATATATTACCTGCTTTAACTCAGGTGAATACAAGTAGTTTGCAGCCATTGATAGCTTGCCACCACTAGAAGAAAGCAAGATTGATTTTATGTGTCTTCGTGTCTTGTGGCTGATGGAGTGAAATAGACAACTATGTGCATGCTCCCACTGAACTATTTTTACCAGCAAAACATTTGGCAACTCTTTTTCATACTGTTTTTCCAGGGTCTGGAAGAGAGTGAAAACTCACTGTGGGTTTTCTCTGCTATCCAGATACCTCTTTCCACAAAACCTGTAGAGGATTCACTATCACTGAAGGAAAAGTCTTTTTGTTAATTGTGAAATAGGCCAGTCTCCAATAACTTTTCAGTTCACAGGTACATGTGATGATTTAATGAAGAGCCCAAAAGAAACCACACTAAAGTGCTTATTCATGATCAGTCCTGATATTTTTATTATTTGCTCAAGTTAGATGAAAAAGTATGACAAATTTAACACTTCCTTATCTTGTTGCAGATCAAAACTTTGGAGCAGAACAGAACAATAGATGAACTCAGTAAGTCTCAAGGCAAATTGGAAAGAATGAAAGAAAAAGCTGAGAAACAACTTAGATCTGCCAAATCAGAACTTCTTTTAAAGGAGCGTAAAGCTACTGAAGACAAAGAAAAAACCAAAAATATGTTAGAAGCAGTTACCAGTGAGATGAAGGTGCTTAAAACAACCCTTGCAGAACTAGCAAAAAGAGAGAGACAGGTAGGTGTATAGGTGTTTGACAAGTGCTAGGTGTACCTTGGAGTGTAGGAAGATGGTATAGGTGGAGCAGCTATCCAGCTGTGCTTGAAACTGTTCCAAACATTATCAAAGAAGGAAATTTTAGCCCATACTTGTGAGCCAGAGTGACAATTGTGATTGCAAAGCTATTCCACAAGTTAAGTTTTGCAAGAGAACAGTAAACATAGGCATTATTTTCTTTGCTTCATCCCAAAATATTGCATCACCTTTTAGAGAACTATCAAAATGCTGTAAAGTCCTAGTATCTCTTTTAAGGTATGTCTTTTTCCAAATATCTTAAGTATATAACTTATCAACTTCTCATCTGTTTCCTTTTGTTTCTCACACATCCATCTCTTGCACTTTCTCCTTGCCAGTTGTAAGAGATTCAACAAGACTAAGTGATAGGATGAAAGGAAGCAGCCTCAAGATGTGCTGGGGGAGTTTAGATTGGATATTAGACAAATTTATTCACTGAAAGGGTAGTCAGGCATTGGAACAAGTTGCCCAGGGGAGTGTTTGAGTCAACAATGCTAAAGGTATTTAAAAGACACCTAGACATGGTTTAGTGATGGACTTGGCAGTGCAGATTAAGAGTTGGACTTGATAATCTTAAAGGTCTTTTCAAGCCTAAGTGATTCAATGAGTCTGTGTTACTGTATATAGGCCATAAATTCAAAGAACGTTAGAAAATACAAGAAAAACCCACCCCCCAAAAAAAACCCCAGATTTAATATTGAATGTAGTTATTTTGGATCAATTTGTGACATATAAATTTGTTAAAGTTTAGATCAGAAAAATTTTTGTAGTGACTCACAAGGAGAGTATAAACAGTTTGTCGGAAACATGTTAGTCAATGTGTTCCATTCTAATTTCAAAAAATTGTGAAATATGTATGTTATTGCCCTGTGTATTGTGTTTTTTAGCAATGTTATAGATGGCATAATTGTTGAAAGCAAATTGGACATTTCTTTAAAGTAAAAGATTTGTAATTTTAGACTTATTTCAATTGCCTAGAAGTTTATTAGATTTTCCAGCTAAAAAATTTATGCTATATGTTGGACTTAACAAGGACTCTGAATGAAATTTAAGAATGTTATTTCAGTAAATTAGTCTAGAAAAATATTTTTTTTATTTACATGGTGAGAAGACCAACAACCTGGGGATATTTTTCCCCTGGAAATCTTTAGCACAGTTTTGTTTTATAAAAAAGGTTAGAAATTTGGCAGGAAAAATTAATTTCTTCATACATCTTGTGAGGAAACAAAGCAACCAGCACAGAGAAGAAGATATTAATTATATGGAGGAAATTATTCCATGGAGTGACACATTGAGTATTTTGTTAAAAGCACACAAGTGTTGGATTTTTACTGTCTGAATCCAAGGTGTTTCAAACCACTTGAGTATTGTTGCAATATTCTTTGGAATTTTTTTTATGTTTTCTTTCTGTTGGAATAAGACCCCTTCTACTTTCTTGCAGTTACAGTATGAAAATAAAATATAGTGTCTGCTTCTTGCTTCCCCAAACCCCTTTCCCCCAATACCTTGGGTTAATGCTCTAAATTGCATTTATTTGCTGTTTTTTACTTCTGATAATTTTACTCACTGAATGGAAGGTGCAAAGAATATTTAGCAGGAGTGCTGTTAGTCTGTAGCATACCTTTGGGGTTGTCTGTAACATATCTTTGAGTCTGTATGTCTGTAACATATCTTTTAGTGATGTTTATCCTTTATTATTTCTCTCCTTCATCCAAAGGCTGGATCTTTGCAGGGAGCTGCCTTGATCTTTTAATGTAAAGTCTGTATGGAAACTAATTCCAGCTTTGCTGCTTCCTTATCTCGTCTGTGATCCAGATGTTTAAAAAAAAAATCTTTAGCTTCTGCTAAATAGTACTTGCCGAGCACACTGCCAGAGCCCCACATCAGTGACCTCCTGAACTAGTGTAGAAGATAATATATGGGAACTTTGGGGTTTTGGCATAACGTTGTTCCAGCGTTTGATCCAAGACATCGCACTGCCTTGGTAATACAGATAGTTGGACTGAATTCTCAAATCATAGAATCATGGAATGGGTTGGGTTGGAAGAGACCTTAAAGACCATCTAGTTCCAACACACCTGCCATGGGCAGGGACACCTTCCACTAGACCAGACTGCTCAAAAGCCCATTCAACCTGGCCTTGAACACTTCCAGGGACAGGACAGCACAACTTCCCTGGGCAAACCTGTTCCAGTGTCTCACCAACCTCCCAGTACAGAATTTCTTCCTAATATCTAATCTAAATCTCCCCTCTTTTAGTTTAAAACCCTTCCCCCTTTTCCTATCACTATATGCCTGTGCAAAATGTTGCTCTCCCTTTCTTTTTTATAAGCCCCATATAAGTATTGGAAGGCTGTTATAAGGTCTCCCTGGAGCCTTCTCTTCTCCAGGCTGAACAACCCCAGCTCTCTCACCCTGACTTCATAAAAGAAGTTCTTCAGCCTTCTGATCATCTTTGCAGCCCTCCTTGGGAGCTGTTCTAACAGGTCCATGTCTGTCTTGTGCTGAGGACTCCAGACCTCAGCTCTGTTCTGTATTGGTTTCCATATTTGTATTTCTGAACTGATGGCAGCTCCTCAGGGTTTGAAACAAACTATCTTTGGCAAGGTGTTGGAAACTGATACCTTGTTTTCAGGAAAGCTGCAAACCCCTTTCCTCACAGACTCTAACTGCTTTAGAATTCTGCACAGTGTTCTTGGGGTTGGAGACATTTCAGGACTGTCTATCTCCTCCTTATCCTTAGCCCTTGGCATGATTGATGGAGTGAGGATGCTGCCACACCAGAACATGAGTCCAGTTTCTTGATGGTTATGATGATTTTGTGGCATTTTGAGTCTTTCATCCTTGGGAATGAGGATCTTGGCATTAGAATAGATAGCAAGAAAAGCATATTTCCTCAAATAGTAACATTTTCCTCTTTTGTGTGTTGATGATAAGGAGTATTAAAGGCATTTGCTATTTTGGCTGTGTAATTTATTGTCTGTTGAAGAGGCCTTGAAGTTTGACTGATAATGATCCATACTGTGAGCTGAGAAGAGTAAATCAGCAGTGACGACAACTACTTGTGGATGTCTGTCCATTTGGAACTGCAGAGAGAAAGCTGGTGTCTTTGATTTTTTTACCAAATACCATTCCGATGACATTTTCAGCAGCTATGCACAGAAGAAAAACAAGCATTTTCTTAAGCTGCATCTTGAATCTGGGCTGTAACCTGATTCAAATCAAGTAGGATGTGCCAAAAACTTCCACATTTCTTCTACCTTCCTCCTTTCTTTTTCCTCAAGAAAGTGCAGGGTGGAGGGGACCAGTGGCAGGTAGTGGTCAAGGATGAGCACCTTAGCCTGTGCTCTGGGATGTGCCCACCAGAGTTTCCAGTTTGTATAGTTTGTGGTCATCTGGGTCAAGTAAAAGTGTGTTTTCCTCAGTTTTTGCACTTGAGTCAGCAGGAAATATATGCCTGTGAAAGATACTAAAGAAACACTTAACTGTGTTTTGTGTTTGAGACACTTGATATCTCAGCTGTTTGTGTTTTGTTATTTGATGTAGGGCCCAAAAGGCTGTTTCTGTCCTCCTTTGCTCTCTGTATTGAGCAACAGCAGATATGCCTATATTTAGCACTGATAATACAAGTGCTTTGTTTGTTTGTATGCATATATGTACGTGTTTTCCCTGACATCTCCTTTGCTTCCTATTTGATTTATTCCCTTCTGTTTGCTCTTGCAGCTGGCAGATTTCCGAGAGGTGGTCTCGCGGATGCTGGGCCTCGACATTGCCAGCCTGGCTCTTCCTGACTATGAAATCATCACCCGCCTTGACGGGCTGATTCACTCCCATCAGCACCATTTCTTCCCCTGTGTCTGCCTCAAAGACGTGGCCAGGGCCCCGGAGGAGCAGCAAAAGAACATCCAGCTTCTCGACTGAAAGGACAGGGAACAAAGTCACATTTTCTGTTTGCTTCCTTACCTGCAAGATACCCAGAGAAAACAGATCCTTATTTCTGTTCCCTACTCTACAGACACCAACTAGGGCTGATTTTTAGAACTTCAATAGAGAGACTGAGTGGAATGGGTAAAGTAAAGCCAGAAGCCTGGAGATGGCAAACAGAAAATCCCTGGGCAGCTTAATACTTCAGTTATGAAAATGATAGGCACCACATCAACAATGCCCTCAAGTTTCAGTGCAGAGGCATTGAAGTCATGGGTCATCCAAGGTCAGTTCACAGTTTTGAGAAGTTACTGAATGTCCTCTTCAGTGGCATTCCTTGTGTTTTACCTCTGGGTGACAGGGATGAAATCAAGTAGGTGTTGTCCTGCTTCTGTTCTTCTTGCCACATGGGACCTCTCTGCATTTTTACACATAAGGGCTTTAGCTTCTAGACAGTTATCTGCAAGTTAGAGGATTATCTAAATTTTGGAACAAGAGTTTTTTTTTTTTCTTGTGCTGGTCTCTTTTGTCTGCTTGTATGGCAAAAAAAAGAATTTTTTTTTTGCGGCAAAGGCTTTCTCAAAAGGTCCTGTCATGTGCCTCATGTAGATATATCTGGTAAAATTGAGTGTTGGCGTTGGTCATGATGCCTCGAAAATTTTGCTTCCAGCTGCTGTATCCCTTGGGCAATTAATTCACAGGCCAAATAAGTGGCAATTCTTCTGGGTTAATGAAAAATTATTTTAAAATTCTTGTTCACTACAGAAAATAGTTGAACTACTGTAGTGTTTATTTTTAGAGAAGTGATGATGAGGTATACAAAACCAGCTCTTAGTCATAATAACTTCTTTCTGAGTGTTGTTAAACTTCATGATTTTTAAAAAAGAAATATGGACAATAAATCTGTTTTAATAGCAAATTCAAACTTGATTCTGTACTTTTATTTTCCTCTTTCCATTATATGTTTTCTACGGATGTGTAGAACAGTAAAAAAGACCTACCTATTTATGTCTGACCATTTGTGGGCTTTCTACAGTATCTCAGCAAATGATGACCCACTCAGTAAAACGGAACACGCTATTTTAAGAAAAATGACTCTTTTCAAGTAAGAGTGGTAACTTCGGTATCTGGCTGGGGACTCAAAACACATTTTTATCTCATTTGCTTCTGAAGAATTGTTTCTCAGTGACTTGCTGTAAATAATAACAATAAATAAGCAAAATAAAAAAAAAATAAACACTCAAGCTTTTGTAAAATCAGTCATTTGAGGAGATAGAGATAAATCTTGTGTAAATTCTTATGCTCCTGTGGCTAACTGGATTAAAATCAATTTAATTTCTTGTTTTACAATGTAACATTGTTTTGGAGGAATGACTTCAAACTGAAAGAGAGTAGGTTAGATTAGATATTAGGAAGAAATTATTTTCTGTGAGGGTAGTGAGGCACAGGTTGCACCAAGAGGTTGTGGATGCTCCATTCCTGGAAGTGTTTAAGGCCAGGCTGGATAAAATGTAATTTTTAGGCATGATATGACTGGGAATTTAGAGTGTGGAAAAGGATGCAATAGTTTTCTAATGCTTTGTAAGATAATACAAGTAGTTTCACTTTGTGTTTTGTAGGTTTTATAGGCACTTCTGTTTGATTTATTACTAAAGAATAAAACCCGTTTTCTTAATCCACATTAATAAATATCATACAAAGGAAAAAGGGTGAGGAATGAAGCAAAATGAAGTGAAATTCTCTATGAAATTAGAGAAAACGGATTTCTGATATCACTGAAGCATACAAAACAAAATTAGTGAACTATGCGGAAAATAAAAACATGATAGCTTGCCAGAATAGAAATTGGAAAGAATGTTCAAAGATAATCCTTTTCAAATGGAAGATTTAAGTGGTTGGTTTTTTTATAACTGAGTCAGAAAACAAAAATCTACAAAACATAACAATGTATTTGAACAAAATAGTTTGCTTTTCTGTCAGTTTTAAAGTCAGCTAATGAGCCCTGAGACAATGAAGAACACTTATTTTCAGAAGGAAACAAATAAAACAGTTAAGACGTGTTGTTTCATTTTTTCCCCTGTGACTACTTACACTTTGGATAAGTAGGAGAAACAACACAAAGAAGATTTAAGATTTGCAGTGTGAGCAAGTGGGCTCCAAACAGGTCCCAGATAGAGAAACCAAGTGTCAGATGGCTTCTGGTAATGCTGAGGCTGGGACTGGAGAGCAGGAAGTCTCACCAAGCTGGGAGCTGGATAGGTTTTGGCCCCAGCTTATGTGTACCTTTTATAATTTTTTTTATAAATTGGTGTTTCTATGAAATGATTTGGGCTGCCTGTTTTTGTTTTTGTTTTTGTTTTTGTTTTTGTTTTTGTTTTTTTTTTTGAAAAGGAACGTTAGTACGCTGGGTGGGGAGAATGAGTGCTCGGTTATAAACAAAACATTCAATTTTCTATTAATAGTATTTTTAAATAGGCCAATGAATGCAATTTAATCTGAGAAAAAAAAAAAAATCTTGCCCACAAAACACTGGGAGCTCTGATTACAAAACAAACATGTGATGGTACCCATGGAATGCTGGAAGACCTTCCCCAGGGCTGTTCTGAAGGCAGCAACATGCCAGCAGAGCTGAGTCAGCCCTTTTTCCTCCTGGTCATGTTTTTGTACTGTGAGGAAGAGCATGGCCACAGCAGCCCTGGGGGCTGTGGCAGGGCATTAGGGGGAGCCTTGCAAACGGGTATGTAAATCTGGACACACCAAAGAGGCATTTCTGGTCCCAACAGCGAGTGTCTGCAGCCTGTCAGCTGCTTTGATTGATGGCTTGGGCTCAAGCTGACGTGAAGTAAGGAGCTATAAGAGTATTTCTAAGCACTAAAACTATTTCACTGAGTATTTCAAAGCATTTCCTCTGTATACCCTTCATACCGCAGTAGTGATGTAAATATATGCAGCATAAATTATAAAGTAACGATACGAATTGGTATGGTCAGCCACTCTGGCTGGCTTCTTGCCCTTAGAGGAGGCCAGAGACTCATGATTAAACCAACAGGCATCCCAAAGGACCAGCAAAAAACACTACTGGCAACAACTCTCAGACCTTTATCTGAAGACATTTTTTTTCTTACTCTCTACATGCTGCATTGGATTTGTTGTCATTCACGATATCATTCTCACCTGGATCTTTCACAGATCACTTGCCTGCAGCAAACTCTCCGTGGTCAGCCCAGTTCTTCATCCAGCAAGGTTTCACGTCCATGCCTTGCAAGGAGCCCCATCATCAGCCAGGTTGAGTAGGTTTGCTGGAGAAATCTGTCCACACTCTTGCTTGGCTGCCACTTTCCACCCATCAGACCTGGCAGCTTCCTCCTGCACGTTGCCTCTAGCCAGGGTGTGATCAGACCTTTGCAGCATCGCGTGGCACTCAGCAGGCATCAAGATACAGCTGACTCTCTTGTGTAAGACTGCAGTGTCTTTTAGATGCTTCCTCCCCCTTTTAGGTAGTTTTCTGGAGCTGCTGGGGCAGGGGCAGTCAGTCCACGCTTGTGTGGGTGGGAGAAAGAGCTGAAAGGCTTTGGTCAGCCTGAAGGATCCTACGAAGCAGCAAGGCTGTGTCAGGCACATGGCCACAAGGGGACAGATATGTACTGCGGGATCTGCAGGGGAGGTGGAGCTGCGAGAAGGAGAAATAACACGAGGGTAAAATGATGGCAGCTGACAAACCAGGACAGGTGCAGGTTCTTGAGAAGCAGACTGCAATGACTTTTATAGCAGATTTACTATGGCCATCGGTGTGGATGGATGGAATACTGCAGGATACGGAGTAAAAGTCCCTTAGAGCTTTCCTTAGAGATCAGTCCAAACCAGGCTGTGCAGAAAAGTGCTAGGCTAGTGCTGAGATTATCATAGTTATATCGATGTTTAATATTTTTGATATTGTTTGGTATTAGAGACATTTAAAATAATACTTTTATGGTGTTACTGCAGCATGTGGCACCACTACGCAGTCCTGGCTGCCTTTGAGGATATGGATTGGGAACACTGGAACAGAGGACAGACAACAGAGCTGGGCTGTGTCCAGCAGGAGTGGATTAGTGAGTGTGACTCATATAACATGTAGGGATCCGAATTTCAGGGTGTATTGATGACGTTCAGCTGCCTGAGGGTTTGTGGAAGGAGTTGGGAACAGAGAATATCTGAGATGTATCTCACAAAGTCATGGAGCTAAAATGGATTGATTCAAGTGGCTAAAAATATGCCTGAAGACATTTTCCCATATTTACTATTAGCAACTACTCATCTCAACAGTTCGAGACAGGAGGCCATGGAGAGTGTAGGAATCAAAAAGAATAAATATTTGAAAAAGCAACCAGTAAACAGACAGAGATTTAGACTAATGACCTAAACAGAAAATAATGTCATGGGTTCAGAGCTGCACAGACTAATCCTCTGGTGATAAATCTTAACTGCAAGGCTTTATAAACTTCTCCTGACTTGTGGGTGAACTTCAAGAGGAGCTAGTTGCCCTTGGAAACTTGCCTGTGATGTAGAGGGGAAAAAGGAAGTTGGAACATGAGGAAAGACTGGCTAAGTGCCTGAAGACTGCTACCCAGCTGGTTTTCGAATCAAGATAGGTAAGCTTCCTTTCAGTCTCATGAAGCTCTACAAATGACAATGTCTGCAGCAGCAAGAGATCCAAAATCCTCCCAGTTAGGATAACAGTTTCTCACAACAGCTCTTTTATTCTTAAGCAGTGCATGTTCAAATACTTCATAGTTCTTTATAGTGACTTCCTGGCCTAATCAAAGAAGAGGTTGTATTTCTCAAAAAATGTTCTCTCTGTGGTTTTCCTAAGAAATTCTTGACTGAACTGGTTTGGAAGTTCAGTTTTCACATGTGTCTGTAGCAGTAGTATCATTGCCTGTAATGCAATGTGATGCTTTGCTTTTATTTACAGGAGGAGGGAAGTCCTCCATGCCAGATGGCAGAATTTATTTATTTGAAAATTCAAGCCAAAGTGATTCAGTCCTTCCTAAGAACAAGACTAATGGAAAACCTATAATTTGCCTATATCCATAAACAAAAATCTGACAATTCGGAGCAATTCAGGCCAGAGTCAAAACTTAGTTTCTTTGTACCAAGTGTTCCTGGCTTCCTTTGCCAGAGCAAAGGCTGACACACCTCGCTGCTCCCAGTGCTCCTTTTATTAGAAATAAACAGGAAGGAGGAGTCTGTCTCTAAGCCAGAAGGAAAAGGGACAGACTCAGGAAGGAGCTGGTTATGGCAGGTTTCACAGGGAAGAGAAAAGAAAGGAAGTTCAATGGGAAAGATACAGGAGAGGTGGGCTATAAGATAAAAATAGAAAAGGGAGAGGGGTGAGTAGCTGAGTAGGGTTTTGGGAATGAGTGTTTGGAAGAGCTGAAGATTGGGAAGCAAGCAACAGATAGCAGTGAGAACAGGAGCATTTCAGAACTTCCTGGTCATAGACCAGGATGAGGGACAGGGGGAAGCCAAGGGCAGGAGAATGAGGTGGATAATGTTGGATGCAGTAATGGGAAACCCAGGAGTGGTACGGGAAATCAGCACTCGCATCTCCAAATGGAGTAGGAAGAGTGGGAGGAAGCAAGGTAACATAGGATAAAATCAACTGTACAAAATGTTCCCAGCATTTCAAGCCAGCAGGAGATGGGATAGTTCTCCCAATATGCAGTTACTGTTTGCACTACTGTTTTGAAAAGGAAAATTTTATTAATATCTAGTATTTTATTTTTCCATTTTACAAATTCCAGTGCTGTAGTAACTAGACACATCTCCTTTGCCATCCCAAATCCTGCAAGATTGCTATGTTTTATGACTGATTAGCACTTGCATAAATCACATTATGCAAAATCCTGTGAACATCAGAATAATTTAAAATTTTAGAATGTGTAAGAAATTTTTTAAAAATACATTTGCCTTTGTCTCTTTCATAGTTAAACACCAAAAATACATTTGCAAGCTATATTTTTTTGCCAGAGAAAAACGTAATTTCTTATAACAGAAGAAGGTTCCTTTCTATTCTGTGGTCCAAGACTTCAGTTCCAGAAAGGTTAAGCACTAATGTTTTTATTCTGTTTGAAAGGAAGATAATTACAGTTGCTCAGCCACCTTTAGAAAACTCTTTAAAATTTTCATAGATGAAGCACAAGACTGTAATGATTTTATATTTGGTTATATAAAAGACTCACTATAGTTTGTTGAATTTTTCTTTAGGAAAAAATGGAAATATCATTCTATGTTATTTCCTTTTAGTTTTGTATTTAGCTTAAAATTAACTGTAATGATATTTATTTCTTAGGTGGATTGTAAAATTTACACCCCCAAAATTACAACCCGTTAATGTTAAAGAATCCTTGAATAAGCTGTCCTGAAAAGTCTCTTATAGACAGATACTTTCAATGGCAAAGAGCTACCTTGGAGAGTAAATTCCTCAATATACTACACTTTGAATAAGTATTTCACAATTGAGACTATACTTGTCTCAGGGTTGTAGTCAGGAGTTAACCCTTCTTTGTCTTTACCACTCTGCTGTTTCTTAGCTGGGCACACGTTAATGACCTTGCTATTCAGTGCTAAACAGAAAAAGCTTTCTCATGATAACATCCACATTTTTTCATGTGAGTGAAACACACGATAATAGGGGTTCATATGATACCATGTGAGTGAAAAATTGCAGCAGTGGTGCAATTGCCCAAACTTCTGACATTCCTTCTTGTGCTTTGGGAAGCTGAAATTGTGTTCCTGGGGAGGAATAAAGATTTACAAGGGACTCAGGTGTGACAATATTTTCCTTTCAACCATTGTAAAAGTAACCCATCGATTGCTTTTTGAGAGCCTACTGTGAGAGCAAGTCTCTAACTAATGAACGTCATGGTAATGCTGTCAAATCCTTAATCAGTGCCTGTCCTGTAGATCTTAAATGCAGGCTTGGCACCACTGGCCATATGCAAATAAAATTAATGTTGTAAAGAAAAGTGTCAGAATAAAAAAATACAATGATGTGTTGAACAGAAAACATATACAGTGTTGTCCACCTAATAATAGTCATATTGATGATGATAACAAAGTAATAATGCTGACTTATTTCTAATAAATACATTTATTTGCAAATGTTTTACCAATAAATTATTAATAACTACAAATATAATTAGACTATACGAAATGACAAAAAAAATTTAAAAATAATAATTACTTATGATTTACTAATTATTATTAATAAGACTATGCTCCAACATAGTACTTTCTATGGTAAGATCTCAAAGTTCTTGACAAAGGGCTTCTGACCTCTTGTTACTGTCTGGGTACTACAGAGAAACTACTACTAGAGAAACTACAATGAAGTGAAGTAACTTGCTGAAAAATGTAACAAAGTGCAAGGCAGAAGGATCACTCTATCCTCTCGTTCTGTCCCGGTGCCGAGCCGCACATCTGTGCTGCAGCTGGACCTGATACTTCCCTGCTTTTCCAGGCCTCATTTCTCAGCTGCATTTTCCGACAAAGTATGGATCTGTAGCCCACTAAACCCTCAAATTAAACAGTTGCTAAAGGAACTGTGTTTTCTTCACTGAAACAAGAGGAAAGCAAATGAAAAGCAGTTCAAGTCAGTTGCAGTTTGAATGCCATCACTTAAACTCCAGGCTGTTTGATAGACCATATAGAAAGGGGATTGGAATCATGCAGGAATCCCATTTAGCAGTTTTAAGATTGCTTTCACACTCCCTTGTAAAATATCTGAATATCATTGTCACAAATATTTCTAAATAATCATAAATATAGGGTGCTTTTTGCCATTAGTAGGTTCAGAGAAATTAGAAATAAGAACAGGAAGTGACAGCAAAGAGAAAACTCCCCTGTGTGGGGTGGTCCTTTCTGGAGCAACCTGTTATAACTTACACCAGGAGACCTTGAAATTATAATTAAGAGTAGTCAAAATATCAATATCCAAGATCTTCTAATTACCACAGAATATATTTGGTTTTGCTTCTCCTGGAAGCTTGCCACAATTTTCCAGATGGGCATGTTTGTTTTAGTTCCGCATGATAAACAACAGGAGCTCTAAAAAAATGGTAAAATTTCAGCTTCAGTTTAAAGGAGGGGATACATTTTTCACACCAAAATATGTCTATAAAAAAAAGGAAGAGTTGTAAAAGCCCCAAAGTATCAGCCAGCAGGAGCCAAGTGCTGTGGGGTGGTGGGAATGATTGGTCTGAGGGATCAGGATGCCAGTGGCACAGAGGTGTGCAGTGAGGGAACGGGACTAGATTGCAAACTGGTAAAGAGCTTCTGGTGTAGAATAAAGTGATGCTGGTGTAGAATAATCACCCAAATTACTGACATCTCCATGTGGGCATAATGTATATTCCTCATACACATGCAGACATGTGATGGTCTTTGTTTTCTAGTATGTAGTAATTCCCAGTCATGAGTCTGAGGTGTGTGTTCATCAAATAAGATAAAGTGATGTTTGCCATACTGATATTTGCCATTGTCTCAGTTATAGGCAGTTCACACGTAAAGTCAGTTACATGGTGTTTCACTATTCTTGAAATCCAGCTAAAATGCCTGCTTGAAACAAATGACATTTTTTCAGTGTATTGTAGTGCCTTGTAGTGCTTCATTCCCGCACTGGAGGCAATTCATTTAGTAAGTGTCAATTCCTGTTTCTCTAGTAGTAGAGCAATGGTAACAGTTTGAGAAAAAGGTTATTAAAGAGCACATGGGCAGGTCACTAAGGCAGAAAAGGAGGGGCTTATTTGCTGAAATAAGGTAAATAACATCATTAGGCTGGGAAAATCTGACAAACTCGTGGTAGTAGCTGTGATCAAGATTTGACAGGTCTGTCAGTGGGACAATCATACACACACAAGTCTGGAGAGAATCTGATCACTCCTGTCACAGGAAAGGGACTGGAATAGGTGGATTTCAGGTTGGTTTTTTTTTTCCATCCAGAAGTACATAATTATGTATCAGAGATCTGTCCAAGGTTGGTAATATTTTCAACAACATAAATGGTTATAGCAGTATTTTGCCATACAGTTTCAATCCTCAGCTTTGCAGTTAGACGCTATAGTTAAGCATTTATTTATATTTGTTTTTAAAGCCTTATCTGTAACAGAGTAACACTGTAGCTTTTTAAATAGCAACAAAAAAAGCTGACAAATTAAAATTTAGGGAAATTATATTCTATGAAAAAGTTAAATACTTTGGCTACTGTGGATTTTCTTGTTTAATTGCTCCTGTGTCCTCTCCTCTGCTCAGAAGCCTAGGTAGTGCAAATTAAGTGGAATAAAAAGTGCCTTAAATTTTCAAGAGCAGTTTTTTTAACACGTTACATTATATGTGTACTTGTGTGTTTTAGTCTGTTACTAAATACTTGCAGGAAACTAAAATGGGTACTTACTACAGCTGTTGTATTTTACTGCCTAGGCTAGTGTAAAGAGTTATTGTGAAGCAGGGAAACAGGTTACCAAGGTAAGAAATAATGGAGAAAGGTGAATGCCAGTGCATAATATAACTTAGGAGCTGGCTTTGTAGGAAAAAGCCTGAGAACACTTACCTGATATATTTTCAGAGATGATGCACACATTTATGGCAATTTGCAACTCAAAGGCCCCAGCTAACAGGTAAAAGTCAGCATAATGCTTTTATTTGGGCAGCTGTCAGTGACAGAATGCAAATTCAGAAAAACTGATAGGAAAATATTGACCATGTAAACATGGAGCAGCCAAAAGAATTGGGAAGCGAAATGCCACCAGAGCTGTTCCTGTCACACAGAGACTTGGAGGCTGTTGCCGAAGAGTCTCTCGTCAGTACTTACGAGGATGCTCTGTCAGGGCTTCAGAAGGTTGACAATCTAATTCCATCAGTTGGTCACTATCACAGAACTGAAGAATCAACATATTTTACATGACATACTGAGTAGCTGCCTTTTCCAATGTGATTTGGTTTAGGTCATCTGTCAGATGCAAAGAAGCGAGTCCAGCATTGATAGCCAGCTGTTGCTGCCTGCTCAGTGCCAGCGCCTCTGGAAAGCAACATCCTGAAGAGCTGAACGCATTCAACCCCAAGAGGACCAGAATTTGCCCTGTTAAGGCCAGGTGAGTTAAACCTGTTAAAAACGTTGTACTATGTTATGTATCTATGCAGGCACCAAAAAGAGTCCTGCTCTGGAGTCTTGTTCCTTGTGCTAAGAAAATGTGGGCATCGGTAAGAATAGCCCAGTTATTAATGGGGTAGAAATTTTCTTTGAGTATCCTGCAAGCTTTAGTCCCTCTTGGAAGCAACTCAGAACTGGGTTCTATTTATAGCTGTAGTACAAATTTTCTGAACATAGTTATTGATTCAAATTTTCTTTCATTTTATTGCTAGTGATTTAGATAAATAGCAAGATAAAGAGAATTGAGCCAAACAACAACACCACAACAAAAGAGTATAGAACTGAAATAGGGCTTGAAATTCTATTAGCCAATTAATATTTTTATTCTGGGGCCAAGCAATACACATTTGCCTTTAACAGAATGACCGACCAAATTGCTGTCAGTCAGCCAATCTGATAAAGGTCAACTACTGAAAACCCAGTCTGTCAGTACACAAACTAAGTGACCTGGGCAGCCAGGAGTTCATTTGTTGTTTTGAAAGAAAAGTACACTATTTTCATAGATGCATCTGTTCTGCATCAATTACAAAATGTTTAATGAAATTTTATAGTGGAAATAATACTATCAACTTCCTTAATTATACTCCTTGTTCACTGGGGCTTCTTTGGGTATCTTGACAACACAAACTTGGTTTAAATAAAATTATATGTTTTAAGGCCTTTGAAATGTTGTTTACTTTTAGTTTAGTCAAACAACTCTTCCCAGCAGTTAAACTGGCTGAATAAAACTGGTGGGGGTGGAAAAGAGGAATATGGACACTATTCCTAAGATAGACAATTATTTTGTGTAGAGATTTACATTTTATATTGTAGAATAAAGCTTTAACTGTTTACCTATTTTCAAATTACCTAACTATGAAAAGATTTTAAGCAGGTTACACTCTCTACAGAGTGCTGGCCTGGCAAACCTGGCTGTGGGACCTGGCAGTGGAGCCGACTCCAGTGATGCCCTCCCATGGCTGATGCTCACCAAAGGAAGGGGCCAGGATGGGGCACCACAGACAGGAAACATTTGTAGAGTAACTTTCCTACACAAAAAGGTTTGCGCAGGAAAAGTTTATCAGTTACTACAAAGAAATTCCCTTATGTTCTCGGTTAGGGGTTGATTTATTCATTGCAGACTTGTTTATATCCCTTCTAAGAAAAGAATTTGAAAAAATGTCATACTCTAAATGTGGTTGCCTGCGAGACCATTGGCTGGACACGTGTTTAACTTTGGAGTCAGCCTAAATAGTTGCATCACCACACTGATCTAAATCTCTCCCTGCCATGTCTGCCCAGAGGGAGTACTCTGAGTGTTGCAGCATTCCTTATATCAGGGAACAAATAGGATTTCAAGGTGTAGGTAGCTTTTGGTTTTGTAGAAATTTCAGGAATTCACACCTGCCAGTAAAACTATCATGCAAATTAGATGTTCTGTCTTAATAGGTAACTTATGTACTTATTCTTTTAACATCCCTTTTTCTTTTTGAAAGTACCAGACATGGACATTTTTTATTTGAAAGAAGTAAGCTGTTCCCCCTGCTAAGCTGCAGGTGTCTTAGCCACTTAGCTCTTTTGTCCTCTCACTTCCCTCAGTTCTGGCGTCCGTTATCCGCAGTCGCTTCTTTCATAAGGATGATGGTTTTTTACATCCATGTTCTCCCTTTAAAAAAAAAGGAAGCTTAAAGGAATTAAGATTTACTCTGACTTGAATGTAGGATATAATAATTTCTTAATAGAGATGGGAATAGCTTGTTACAGAATAAATTACCTAAATACTGTGTGAAAGCACTGCACAGAAATCCTCAATAATAATGCTGAATATATCTGCTTACATGATTCAAGTAAATAAATGATTACTGAAAATGGCTGCTAATTCTTCTGTTGCTCAGATGGTGCCAGTTTCAGAAGCTAGAAAATACAGATTTATTGTTGTTTGTTAAATCCTGATTTTATCCTTGTGTTATTGTGTACTTCTGTTCCCTTATTAAGCTGGAGACGAGCAGAACTATTTCTGGTTTCTGTGCTTGTTTGAGCAGAATCATCACTGATGTCAGCATTACTGTAGAGAAAAAGTTGATACCCATAGGCTGCCATACAAGCAAGAGGATATTGCCCCCCAGTTTATACAGTGCCACTGTGCTGTGAGTGCACAGAGGAGCACGTAAGCACACATAAACAGCGCTCGTGTACATTCATGTGGCACTGAGATGCGTGTGTGTGAAGCAAGTCTCATCTAAGGAGATGCTGGCTCCTCTAAAGTGGTTTGAAATGAATCAAGGGGGTAGTATTTTGGAGCCTGAAGCCTAGAGTTTTAGCTGTCACATCAATCTCTTTCTTCCAATGTCCCTGGAGAATGTTTGTCTGGCACCTTGCCCTCCCCTAGATTTCCACTGTCTGACAGACCTCTGGGGGTTTGTGCCGTCATTCTTTCCCATCTTTGTCCTTAGTGCCACCAGAAGGGACAACGGGGAGAGAAGCTGAATGTTGGCACCCTGGTTCCTGTCCCACAAGGGCTCACCCCAAGGGGCCGTGAAGGAAGGGCTTGTTCACCATGATCCATGCAGAAGTTGCTTCCTTGGACTAATAAATCTTCCAATTGCAAGTGAATCTCCCTCACTAATCCCAGAGGTTCAGGAACACATGGCCTCTCCAAAAAATCCTGAAGTGAGAAAGGAAAACCAGCAACTGCACAGAAGCTCCTAATAATGTAATTTTTTAGCCTGATTCCTGATTTCCTTCTGAGCAAGAATGCTTAAGAATGATGATGGCTGTTGCACTGAACTACAGATTTGCAATCATAATCTGGGAGTGGTGAGCCTAGTCTAAATAGTTTTCAAGAAAGAGTTAAAAAAGGAGGAAGGTACACTTTAGCTTTTCTTCCTCACTCCCTTCTGAACTTACCTTGCATTGAGCAAATATCAGATACTATCCTGATGAGATGGAATAACTATTTCTTGCTCTTTATTTTTCACAGAACTAAACCTAATGATTTTTTTTTTAAAGGAGGAAAAACCAGAGTAAGGAATTAAACATATGATTTTAAGAACTTTGTAAAAGGGACATATATTAGGTCATTTGGCCCAACAGTAATGTCTTCATAACAGAAAAGTGATAAACTTGTAAGTGCAATAGAAGTGTTTCTATTAAATCTATGAAAAATAGTAATTGTAGAGCTATTTTTGTTGCACATTGAAGGATTTCTCACCCACAGAAGTTTTTCCTTGGAACTGTGGAAAGTGTAATACATCCATTTTTAGGAATTGATTTGATGGTTGCTGTCTGTAACATCTGCATCTGTTGCTCAAGAGGAACAAAATGAAACTAGCAGACAGCAGAGAAGCCAGAAGAAAATTAGATTTTAAAAGTCTGTCTGAGTCTCATTTACACTTTGCAATGCAGGTGTTGAAATCTATTTCTTAGCCAGTAAATTTAAAAATCAAACTGTGCTCCTTTAAATTGCTTAAATAAGATTTGTGCCTGCTTCCCAGGCCTCCTCTTTCTTAGAAGCGAACTTAAATTGCTTCACAAAACAGGAGGCAGGAATGGAAACACCATGTGACAGTAGGGAAGGGCCCCACTGGCCGAGGAGAGCTCATCCTTTCCAGGGTCACCTTGCAGAAACCTCATATTTCTTAGTGTTGGGATGAAAAGGAGTGACAATAAAATATGTGTTTTCCAGGGGGAAAGTAATTGTGCTGAACTGTCTCAGTGCACCTCTGCCAGCCACTTTATGTTCACTTCCAATATATGGTTAGCCCTCAATTATATTTTTGTTTAACTCAAATTGCTAAAATAACCCCTTGTTTGAAACTGTTTCTACATATAAAGATTTATAGTGCTGGGAATAAAAATCATCATCTGGATTTCATTAAGATTTTCCTGGCAAGTAATTAATGCTGAAAGCATGTTTTGATCAAGCATCTCCAATAGCAGCAATGGTAAGTGAGTTAAAAGCAGCTAGCATTATAGAAATAGGTCTACATGGTCTCTGAAAGTTTTTGCTAGTTTTCCCATCCCTCAGCAAACGGTGGTGCTAGTACCTTATTTTTCATTCCCTGTGTTTCCTCATTTCATGGTCATATCAGCCTCTTGGTGACTGCCAATGAGAGGATCTCATCATAGCTGAAAATTCAGGAACATGTGCAAAGAAGCCACCCAAATGGACAAGAAATTTGAATATTCTCTCTCCTGGCTTTTTGCTTTAGAATGAGAAGACTGCAGGTATGAATCTGTCAAAATAGGTAATTAATTATTTTTTTGGTTTGTTTCTGTTTTCATTTATATCTGTTGTGACTTAATTGCATGTCTCTATTTACATGTACAGTAAGTCAATGTAGGTTTTTCTGTGTTATACCTGTTGTGCATTTTTGTGTTCTAGACTATGAGAGCAGGACTCTGTCTCAGCCTGCTTTTGGGAGAATTGGCTTTTGGAGCAATAATCAGTAAGATGCGGGGTGCCCTTTTCCCAAAGCAGAAATGACAGGTTCTCTACTGTACTCCAAGTAAAATGCATTCTGTACAGCTCCCCGTGAAGTTCCATGTTGCAGAAATGCAGAAATACCCATTGGCACCAAAACAGTGTTTTACACTGTGCACCGGGCTGGGAAGGTACCTGTGAGATACCCTTACCCTCAGTAATACATAATAACTCGTCTGTATTCTGTGGGCTTATTGAGTGTATCAGAAACTATCAGCTACAGGTGTACATTTGGGGAAATTTCCAGAAAGTACCGATGACTTAGAACACAGAGTGTAGCAGCAAGTGTACAACTCCTGTTAATTTCACCCTCTGAAAATTACAAGCTGGAAAAGCCGTTATGAGTTGTTTTGAGAGGTCCGTGTTTTATCATCAGCTTGAAATTGTGCTTCTGGCTGTTAGTCACTGGGCTGCCAAAATTCAAGTGGCTTGAAGTGTGAGAGCTACTGGATCTGCAGGGCAATAACGGGAAGGAGGTTATTTTATGGCTGATCTCCCTGCATGTGTAGTGTGTTTCCCTATGATAAGGTGGCTATATCAGCCCCACCTATTAAAGTTGTCCGACACTTCCCATTACAGACTTTGTTTGCAGATGATTATAATGTAGCCAAACTATAACTGTCTGAGTTACAATCTGACTTCTTGTACTGCTGAAGTGCTCCATGTAGAAATTAATCAAAACTAGTTCTCCAGCTTTGGGGTTTCTTTTAATAAGGCTAGAGAAATTGTTTTGCACAGTGAAGATAATCTCCTCTTCGTGGAACTCTAAATGTACTCGTGTGATCTTTGATCTGCAGGTCATCATTTCATGATCTCATTAGTGTGAGGAGAGCCAGTGTAGGCTTTGTATTAATGTAGAAAATGTGGACCCTAATGGATTTTTTTCCCATATACTGTGTGGGCTGCCAAAGGAATTTTCAAGTCCTGTTCGTCTCTCCTTTCTTGCCTGAGTGCATCTGTGTTTTCTGAGTGGAGACTTGACACTTGGAAGAGAAGTGGCTATTGGCGAAAGGACAGCTTTTATCTCTGTGAAATCAGACCAAATCTGGCAAAGCTGTAAGCTGCTTAAAGAACACGTAATTCCAATATGCTCATGCTTGCTGGATGTTTTCAGCCTTATTCCCTATAGTTTATCTCTGTGTGCCCAGGCTGGGACAGTTCAGGCTGAGCAGATGTCTCCTGTAACCGAAGTTCTCAAACTGTTGCTGGCTACACTGGCCCCGGACATCATTACAAAGATCAGGGGCTCTTTCTCTTCATTGCCAATGCTTTATAAAATTATAATACAAAATTATAAAATTTAAAAGGATAACAGAGGAGACCTTATTCCAGAGACCAAAGCAAGAGACTAGGACAAGGGATCTGGCTGTGGAAGACTGCAGAATACAGGGCCTGGGGGCCTATGGGGCAGTGAAAACAGGATTTGGGTTACTCTGCTGGGTAAAAACAACCAGGATTTAGTGGTCTGGATCAAAGGGAGACAAAGAGATTAGGGTAACGAATGATGAAGGGAGTTAAGGCATAGACAGACAGAGGTTATTTTACCAGCCTTGAATAGAAGAAATGGGGCTGGTGGGCCATATAGCCAAAGCAGGTTTTTCCTGCAGGAGGGACTGGAATAGTGAAAAAAAAAGTTCCACTATAGTGTCTATGAGAAGACGAACTTCAATCAGAAAGCTAAGCAGTAAACACTAAAATTGGCTCAGAAAGACAAAATGGGAAGAGTTCTGTGTGAGGAAGCACCAGCCTAAGGAAGGAGAGAATAAGAGAAGGGACAGAAGATGGTTTTGTGTGTTTTGTGGTTCTAGTTCTTAACATGAATCGAGGGATCAGTACATAACTGAAAGAAAGACTGTTACTCTGTTTTTCAAACCAAAAAAACTGTACACAACACCTATTCTAAGTGCATTTGCAATTCTGCAGTGCCAAAAACTCAGAAAGAGTAGATTCCAGAGATGAAATATCCCATGCAAACTTAATTTTGGCCTTGCTTATTGACATGCAGAAAATGTTTCCCTTTGCCTGACAAATGCACAAAGTAGGGGGGATTGAACAGTCTGAAAGTCATGTCACAGTTATTTTAATAGCAAAGGATTTTAATAAATATATTTCACTAGCTGGTAAAAGGCCCCTTGTTCCCAGATAAATAGTATGTTGTATTTTAGAAAAAATTATGAAAGAGATAATTTTTAAACCTGAATTATTCTGTTGGAACCTAGAGGAAAATGAAATCTATGTTAAAATATATGCAGCAAAGTGGCAATGGAAATGTACAGATAGAAACAATAGTGATAACTAGGCTTAGCTTTGATGTTCCTTTACTTTGAATGCCCACGTTTGCAACTCTGTTCTTCTAATGTTTTTCTAATTCTTTTCTTGGAGGAAATTACTTGGTTTTCTCCACAAGACAGTCCAACAAGGTTATAATATTCATGCAGAGTGGATGATACTGGTTCAGGACCCAAGAATGAAAGCAGGGGTCACTAAACTGCCCCAGTCGACACTACCTGAAGGTGTGTAAAGGCTGTGCATAGCTTCCACGTGAATTTGAATTACTGCCATGAAGACTGATAAGTATTTTTTCACCACAAGATCAGTATTTAATTAAAATTATGCACATTAAAATATGGTACTTTTTTCCCCCATTGCAATATTGGCAGGTGTGCATATAGCTTTATTTTACTTCTTGAACCTGCTTGGAAGAATGAAGTGTTTTGTGTATCTAACCTTTTGCAAGCTTGTTTCTGTTTGAAGATTTTGCCTGCTTAATGAGCAGTAAATGAGTAACTGACAGAACAAACCCCTCACGTATTCCAATATTCTTCACCAGATGCTGACAGCTTGTGCCCATAGAAGGTGAGAACCTAAATTAGGTGCCTGTTAGGAATGGTCTCTGGTTTTCTGCTCAATGGAAAGGATTTGATTTGTGGTTTAGGACCCACCTCTTTTCACTAATTATATGTGAAGCTAATATGAGATGTGCATATCTGGAATAAAGTTACATTGTCAAATTAAAGTTCAGCAGTGTGATGTCTTTCGGTTGTCATCTGTTACTGCCTAGACTCAGTCTTGTTCATGCTCACCAGGGCAGAGCTGCCACAAGAAGCCCTTAATGATAAGCCTTCCTTTCATCAGATGCAACAGAGGGCTCATACACTTCTCCTTGCAGAATCAGAGCAAATTCTGCCACAAGAAGACGGAAGGTGTGTGATTTTATAATTTACGAAGTGGATGGTTGTAATTTTGGAGAATAAGCTCAAGCTTGAGTTCCCATTAGGTCATGGCAATTGTTATGGTAAACAGAGACAACGATGGAAAAATGTATTTTAATTGGAACAAAGTTGTGATTATGCCTGTTCCCAAGAACAAATTCTGTTTGCTCTGTGCTGATAGCCCCAACGTGCACTTAGCAATCTGGAAATTTTGAATTCAGAATAAGAGCTTCAATTCTGTTATTTCCCACTTTGTAACCCTTAAACAGACAGAATCAGCAACAAGTGAATAGGCAAGATTTAAGTTTTCCCAAACAAGTTACATACAAATGAAACCATATGACTATGAACAATAGCTCTTGTGTCCTATTCCTGCTATTTGCAGGTCCATATATTGTTCCTTTGGCTAGCTACCAGAACTCATAAAATGCTTTTAGGCAGCTGTGTCCCATTAAAGCCACATGTTACATTACATCAAGAAGGAACCATAGAAGTGCAGAGCTGACAGGGATTTTAGAAGACCACTTTTTTATCTTCATAGACTGGGAAAGGATCAAGCATGCCACCCTGGAAGATATTAAAAGCCCTCAGAGGAGGAGATTCCAGAACTCTTTAGACTATTTTGGCATTTCCCTTCTCTGACTGTTAGATAACTCTTCATAATATCCAGCCTTAGTTATTTTGCTTTTCTTTTTTTTTTCTCATGGTGGACATTGTAAGCTGTTGATTATTGTCCTTTTATAGAGCTCTGTTACTTACTGTAAGATCACTGTCATATCTGTTCCCAGCATCCACTTCAGAGAAAAGAAACCCAATTAGCACAGTCTTTTTTTTATCTTTTCAACACCTTTTCTGTTTAAATCCTCTAATACTGTTACAGTTCTCTGGATTCTGATTTGTTTAAATTTTTCTTGGAAATGGATGAAATAGTTTCTTCAGCTGAGGAGCCATCAGTGAGCAATATAGCAATCAATGGCTTCTGTGGATACATGTGATGCCTTTGCTGGCGAGTCAAATATTGTCTTGTGTTTGTGCATTTGATTTAATTATATTCTATAATATTTCTATAATGTGAAATTAATATAAAACATAGAAATTAATATCTGCCCCTTGGCTATGGTCTAAACAAAAGAACACATGGGTCTGAGTACTAAAAGAATCATCTTTTTTTTTACAGTATTTTTGTTAAAAACAAATTATGCAACCACAAGGAGGACTTTTGTTAGCAGTCTCTCTTAAGTCACAAATTTCTGAGTTTTGTTAATATATTGAGATTAAATGGGGAACAGTTAAAAAGGTTAAGACTCATCACCCTAAAAATAGATGAATTAGGGGGTATTTGACAGAAATCTGCAAAGTTATGCATGATGTTGACAGTTTATAATTTCTTTCAGTACATGAAAGCTAACAGAAACCAGGTTCAAAACAAGCAGAAGATGGGTTTGTTTTTTTTTTAATGCAACAGTCATGCAGCAAGTTAATATTAAAGCATGTTGTAGCTAGTTTACATGTGTGATAGTTCACATATGTTTGAGGACACGTGGATAAGTTTGTGAAAAAGATTATGTATATGGTTAGTAAATGGATAAAGCAGGGTCAGTAAATGGACAAACCAGACCCATTTCTCTGAGGGAGAATAGCTGGAGCTTAGTAAAGTACTCAGAAATATCATAGGTACTTGTTCCCTGAGTATCTGCTTCTGTTCAGCTCTGAAGATGCAACACTAGAAGAACTGCCTAGTCTGTGCACCTGTCTGCACCAATGGGCCAGTTCCAATGCTGTCATGCTACCAGAAACCAAGGCAGTTTCCAAACCAAACCAGAGTTTTAAAGTTACTTTTTTTTTCACCTGAGAGGAGAAATACTATCTTCCTACATCTGCACATTATTTCATCAGACTCTCTTTTATCCTTCTTTAAGGAGGTATTCATGGGTGAATGTGTTTGGGAAAATTATGAGTGGCATAGAATGAAATCAAATATATAAAATACCATTATGATTTAGCAGAACAGGAAAGAAAATTCAGTAATTGTGATTTAAGAAGTAACAGAAAGTATACACTAAAAATTAAGAGAAACTAAAGAGGATAAAACCTAAACATTCTATTCTGTGCAAGCTCTATTCAAACAAAGGACAGCATTTCAGAGTTAGGTGTGGCTGTGATATACATATCATACAGGTAGGTTCCAATCTGTTCTTCCAAATTTTCTTTGCAAAATATGGATACAACGACAAAGGAAGGGAAGGGGAGAAAAAGGAAAGGCAAATGAAAGAAGACGCTGCTTGAATAAAAAAATTTTGAAAGATTGAAAACTGAAAAGAGATATTAATTTAATATTTCCTTCTTCACTAGTTAAGATCCTTTATAATCTGACAAGTGGCTATATCTTTGTGTATAAATCACTGTGTTGAAAAGTAAAACAACATTAAGATAAACTCTAAATGAAGGCTGGAAGTTGAAACAAGATTCTAAAAAAAACCCTCAGAAAAACCAACCCCTTTACCTAACAAATCATGTCTGGATGGTGCACCAATGGAAGATATCAAATCTGCAGTAAGGTCAATGGCACGCAGCATTACCAAAAAGAGACATCTGTGTTTCAGACCTTGGAAAAGAGATAGCACTTTAAAGCATTTGTCTGCACTCCTTAAGCTCGTTCATGGGCATGGAGGAGTTGCACACAAACATTCTTTGAAAAAATACAGACGAAGTAATTTTTGTGTCAGTGAAAACTCACAGAGGGCAGTAAATCATTGAGAGGAGCAGCCTTTTTTTCTGTCTAGCATAAAGGACTAAGAGATTGGGCTTGCCATACAGCACAAAACAGAATGTTTGGACAGAATTTAAAGTGGAAAAGAGTTTATTTTTAAATTCAGGACAAAAGGCAGAGCTCAGGATGGCTATTCCTTGGCAATCAGATGAGAGGAAGATTGTTCATCATTATATGGAGGTTGTGGAAACTTTCAAATTTAGAACTCAAGACACTAGAAATAGCAAAGTTGCTCTTCAGACTTCAGTGCAAGTTGTTTTAATACTCCCTGTGTTTAAATCCTCTGAGTATTCTTTGGTTGAGGAGTAATGTAGTACTTTTGTGAACAAAGCAAGAGGTAAACAGATGAAAAGCTACTTCGGATGGCATATTTTCCATAAGTTTGATTGTTTAAAAGGCTTTTTTTTTCTTTTTTTTTGGTCTCCCAATGGGGATTTTTCCTTGTCAATATCTTTATGACAAAAATGGTTCTCCCAAATTCATATAATGTCTCCATGTCCCAAAGCCCTTAAGAGAATACTGCCCCATTGCAGAAGTCTATGCAGCATTTTTTCAGTTTGTTGCTGCACATTTCAAAAGATCAAATCATTCCCCCCCAAAAAGCTCACAGCTTATCAGCAGAGCGGTGCTTGAGCTGTAGAGAAGGCAGCTCAGACCATGCAGTGAAAGCACCTCTTTACTATCCACCTCTTGATTTAGCAAATCTTGGGCTAGCTAATTTCTGAAAGGGGTCACAGTAGCATGGATTTTCAGCGACTCCAAAAGATACGCTCTCCACAAAGTATTCCCCTTATGCATCAGTGGCCAGTCCCTCCCTCCTCCCATTCCTCCATGTGCCAGGGTGCAGCCAGTGCTCTCAGGCACACGCTGTCTCCTCTAGAGGTAGTATGGGATCCTGTCCTGGTTTTTGCTTCTTTTCCTTTTTTCATTTCCTCCCCTATTGTTTACTACTGGGAACATTGACAGAGTTTCTGGTGAGTCAGTGGTAACCATGGACAAGCTGGCCTGAATTATCTTTAAACTAAAGACAAATGGAAGGTGATTGGAGAGTTAAAGAGACTTTTTCCAGCAAGAGGTGAGTATGTCAAGAGGTTAGTGCATGGCTCATGGGGTCCAAGGAGGAACATCACTATGCAGTGGGAGAACTGCAGTGTGCAATTTACTAATGTCCATTGACACAGGGCTTTAAGAATTTTTTTTTTTTTTAAATAAGGTTGGAAGGGCATTAATGCAATAACTAAACAAGCATGCTGTCTCTTCTGTCTTGTGGATATTAAGTAAGACATGTCTTAAAACTTGCCTTATTTTATTATTATTGAATTCTCTGTTCTTTGCAAATGTTAAATGGTCATGGCAATGTAACTATAGATAACTTCACTGAATTTGGCAACATTGCTATCCAGGCCAGATGGAACTAATTTTTAAGTTATGATTTTTATAAGAAATCTAGTGCTGTTATTACTGTCACATGGTAATTCACTTCTTTCACTAATTTGATAATTGTTTTTTTGGAAAGGGCCATGGATTTCTGGTGAGCTTTTTCTTCTATAATTTAATACTCTTTGATTCACATAAACCTATTGCTAGCCAGTAAATAATTTTTCAACATTTGTTCCATTTGTTGTTAAACAATAAAGATAAATTTGCAGGAAGATTACCAGAAACACCCTATTGTCTTTTTTCTTTTTTTTGGAAATAAGTAATTTTCTTCTTTTTATCCTTTTTTCCAGTATCTCCCTAAATACTAATAAATTTTTTAAAGGATTGGCAGCTCTTCTCTACGAGATAATGCTCAGAATTTGCTATGGAGTTCATGGTCTGCACTTATGTACAGATGCACAATTCCATTTACCTCCTACTCTCCAGCAGGCTTTTCTTTCTAATTGCAGAACCAGAGAACGAAAGCATCCGTAGTCTTGTGGAGAAAAAGTGGTCCTGTGCTCTTGGGGAAGCTGAGATTCAATGCGAGCTTTAGGATGAATCGATGCACCCGATTCCTGCAGTTTTAGCTGCCAAGCTGGCAGAGGGTCATTATCCCAGGGGTTGTGACTAAAAGGCCAGAAGCACGTGTTGTAGAGTCATGCTGTTCAGATGGGTGAGTTGAAGAGCAAGCTTGGCTATAACACTGGACTCTTTAATACCAGGTGCTCAAGTACGGCTGGTGACAGAAATTACACAGGGTGGCTGGAACATTTTCTGTCACAATTTTATGGGATAAAGCCCTGTTTTCAACCACAGTTGGCCTACATTCCTAGATACTTTGCACTGGCCTTCAGTAATAACATCTGAGAAGTGATCCAAATCCGTGTTTAATGACCAATCTTTAAACCCTCTACAAATACTGTCCTCTGAGATTTTACTTCCCCACCTCTGATTAATAGGTGTGAGCAGATCATTGCAAAGTGCCCAGATCAGTGTGGAAATTTTATGAGAAGTGCCAAGAAGTGCCAAGTGTCTTTCAGAACTGCTCTGCTGCTAGGTTAGCAAATCAAAGATTGCTTTGGCTGCCTCAAATAGTGCCCTAGGGTATAATCTATCAAGTCTTTATCTCTAATAGGTGTTGTTTAATGACATCCTCAATGAATAATGGATTTGAAAATTCTTTGTTGTTATCAGTTATGCAAACGGAGCACTCTGCTTTTTCTCTAAGATGTTCTTCTCTTCCTAATTATCAATTTTATCATTTCCAATTGCATTTGGAAAGCAAGCAAAAGTAAATGTTCTGAAATCTGGCAATAATCCGTAGGGTTTCCCCTGAGATATTAACTTATTTTTGCACTTCTCTGCACTTTCCTCTTCATGCGATTAATTCTTTCCTTTTTGTTACTATTTTCTATTGCTTCTGGGAAGGGTGGAAGGAAAGGGAGGAACACAGAACAAGCACCAATTTTTTTTTTCTATGTCAGTTCATTCCCCTTTCTGCTTAGTCTAAAATCCTGTTGCATTTCCCACAGATGTTAGGCCATTAGCTTAAAGTAAACAGAATTCTTTTCATCGCTTTCATTCCTCTTCCTTTTCCTCTTCCTTGTCCCTGTGTCACCCTTACTATTTTTTTTGACACAGTGGAGAAAACTCTTATCCTTCCTGTTGCTCAGGCCTGGGTTTCAGCTTTGCTTTGGACATCTTTGCTGTTTGTAGTTCAATGATGAATCACTAATTAAAATTAAGCCCTTTAAATAAAATTGAAATTAATAAAAAATAATTAACTAAATTTAAATTAATCCCCAAGTTTATTCAGACTCTCTTATTAGATGGTACTGCATACATACTAAATTTTCAAGCAGCTCACATTCTGTGTTTTCTCCCCACTGAAGGCTTCACACCTATGCAGGAGTAATTCCTTGTTCCCAGTGAAATCCAGAAAAGCTCTCTACTACAGTGCTTTGGGATCTGTCTTGAAATGCCCAGCCTCTGGGATGTTAGCCCAAATGTGACAGCAAGCAAGGGCAGAATCACTGACTGCACAGCCCAGGAATCAGAAAACAAAACTTCTGGGTTTGGGCATCAGAGGTTCAAGAGATCTGGACTGTCTGCCCTGCCAAGTGGGTAGGATCATAAAATCATTTAAGTTGGAAAAGACCTTTGAGTCCAATCAGTAACCCAGCACCGTCAAGCCCACCACTAAACCACATCCCTAAGGGCCAGATCTATGTGCTTTTAAAATACCTCCAGGGACAGTGACTCACCACTTCCCTGGGCAGCCTGTTCCAATGCTTCTTTAGTGAAGAAATTTTTCCTGATATCCAATCTAAACCTCCCCTAATGCAACTTGAGGCCATTTTCTCTTGTCCTATCACTTGTTACTTGGGACAACAGACTGACCATGTACCTGGCTACAATCTCCTTTCAGGTAGTTCTAAGGCCTCATCTGAGGCTGCTTTTCTCCAGGTTAAACAACCTCTTCTCACTCAGCTGCTTCTCATAAGACTTGGGTTCCACACCTTTCACCAACTCCAGTGCCCTTCTCTGGACTCCCTCCAGCACCTCAGTGTCCTTCTGGAAGTGAAGGGCTCAGAACTGGACGTGAACTTGAGGTGTGGATGTGGAGAACAAATGTGGAGGAACTGGAAGGAAGATAGGACACAGGCAAGTGTCAGACTTGGAGAGTATGCCTTGTGGTCAGCTACCTCAGGCTTTTATTGCAAGTTACACACTATGGGAACTTACTGTTAGTTAATGTTAAATTAAAAAAAGACAAAGTCATGCGATTACATTATGTTCCTCTTCTCTTAAAGACGAGCTTCTGTTCTTCACAAATGCACTGATCAGTCAGAAAATTTTGCCCAAAAGGTAAAAAAAAGGAGTCACCCTCCTCCCCAAAAAAATCCCCAAAACAAAACCCACCAGAAACCCTAGGTCATAACTTTCCTGAAACAAGACAGGACCTTTGGATGTATAGGATTGTCAGTCATGTGGAATGACAGTTCTGGGGGGACAAACACCCAAAGATTTGGAACATGGAAGACTTAGGATTTTGTTTTAAGGTAAGAAATATGCTTGAAGAAAATGGAAACAGGGCACAAGGACAGAATTACATCACCTAACAGCTCTTGCTGAGGTGCACACATCTTGCTCTTCATTTAGCTCTTTGGCCCATCTGACATATGAAATATGGTAATATTGGAGGAAGAGCCTATTATTATGACACCAATAAAGCTTGCAAAGACAGTATTTCTGTATTCTGTGTGAGTTAGATCATAAGACTGGGAAGCTTACTGATATGTGGAGTAACAGTTTGTCTAGATAAATAAGTCAGAACCTCTGAGATGATATCCCAGTAACTGCAGCCTGCCTGAACGCTGACTTTAACAGATAAGGTCACATAAGGACTCATTTAACAGTTCCATTTTATCTTTTTTTTTTTTTTTTCCCCTCAGATTTCCTGTGAGATGGAGTTTTAGGCTTTTCCTACCTTCAAGTTAGAATTTAGCCACAGATTTCAGTGTGGACCTGCAAGTGAATCCCACTGCTTGTTTTGCCGGTGCCAGAGCCCTTCAAAGGCAGGGTGGATGCTACAGCTGCCACAGCCACCAAAAGGGGAGGGAATACCTGATGGCCAAGGCTATTGCTGGAGGGAGATCTTGCAGTTAGTGCTGACCATGCTCACCTGGTTCTTTTGGCAGCCAAGGAGCAGCAAGGCTGGCTAGGTAGGGCTCTACGTCAGCCTGTCTTTCTGCTTTATCCTTTCTTTTCCTCTTTCTCTTGCTGAACTTCTGGCTGTACGCTTATCATCTTGCAGAGCTCACCTGCCCGTGTTTCTGAGGAGCCTTCTGGCAATTTTGTACAGGTTTAGTGGTGAAAAACAGGTAACTGAATCTCAGAAAGATTTAAGTGAAAGGGCAGCTTTATGGTTGAAGTGAAGTGCCATTAAAGGATTCACTACCTCTGGCAGATCCCTGTAAAAGTAAGTGTGTCAGTGTTGCTGTTGATGAAGTTTGGCTGAGTTGTACTTCCTTGGATCAGTTTATCCCTCAGCAGCCTGGTGGGATGGTTGCATGGCTAGAAATGCATAACAAACTCCAAGCGAGGTAGCTATTTTGTTCATGCAGTGTGAATTAACTTATTAGTATTTAAAAAGCTTAACACCTTTTCCCCTCCTTCAATTCATCTTTATTTCAGACAGAGAAGTGCAAACAAAAAACAAGGATATTTTTTATTTTCCATCAGCAGTGACTTCTTACGGTACAAGATTCAAGGAATGTTCTTGGCTTGTGTGTTAAAGAAGCCTTCATTTCTTCATGCCAGTTAAAGAATGCCAGTCCCACAAATTTAGAAATTAGTTTGCATGTCCAAGTAAACTTGTCAGTATGTTCCTTTTATATTTGTTTGAAGTCTCAAAATAATTGTTCTTTTATATTTTTAGGGAATCTGAAAACAAGAAGGTGGTAATAGCTTTTGTTGGTTTTTTTTTTTTTTTTTAAAGAGTTATATTGAAAACTAAAAGCAGTAATTTTCTTATATCCTGTTTCATAAACAGAGATGTGCCAGATTTTTTCCTCCATTTTTAATAAAAGATAGGTTTAAATATGTTTTAAAATATTATTTAAATATCGAGTGCTTTTAAGGATGAATTTGCTGATAGTTTCTGCCAAAATGCTCTGCAAAGGAGGATTGAGAACAGGACAGAAGATCCTTGTTTTATTTATCTTTCTGGTTTCTCTGTTGAGTTTAGGCTTTTTGTAGATTTTTCTCAAGAGTGTGTTTACTGAAAATACCACATGATAAGCTAGAGCTAAGAGGGCAGTACTCAGGTTCCTGTGAATTGAATAACCTTTCCCAAAAACATACATGTATTCTGGTTCAGGGAAGCTGCAGCTGGCTCAGGAAGCCTCCTCCACAGATGGAAATAACTGGAGATGGTTAAGTGTGGGGAGAATTGCCATGGGTGCTTACTTGGTCCTCCAAGACACCTGCTTATGGATGGTGTTGGAAACTTGCTGCTGGGCAGGTGTCTGACCCAGCATGGCCAGCCCTACCTACTGCCTGATGGCCTGGATTCCCTGAATATGGAGGCCAGGATTTGCTCCCCTTCCATAGGGGACTCATGGGTGAGGGTTGCCGCAATGGCATGTCCTTGCCGTCCAGCTGGAAAGCCGCTCTCTTGAGAACCATGCACTAAGGTCTGGGTGTGTGAGGCTCAGTTGTTGGTAATTAATTTTGCCCAATCTTTAAAGGGGAAAATGAATTGAATCACTTCAGAAGCTTTAGTCTATCAAGAGGAAAGATGTGATAGAAGCATCTCATGGCACGTTTCACTGCCAATATACCCTCCAAATCTAATCACTACAAATAGGGTTTGACTCAAGCACCAAGAGCATACTTTCAGGAGTTTGGTCCACAACCTTCATCTGGCTTCAGAGAAACTTGAACTCTTGTGCTTTTAGTTTTTCTCACCTGTGTCCTAAAGGTTCCAGATACTGTTTCATACTTTAGGCATGGAGTGCTGGGCCTGTGGAAGATACAGGTAGAGACTGAGAGGCCTTTTTGGTTGCCTTTGCTGGCAAAGAGATGTGGTGCAGATTAAATTAGCAGTGCTGTACTGTCTGAAGATTCACAAATGTGAATGTTTGCTGGTTCCTTGCTACCTCTGTGCATTTATTTTCTCATCCTACTTAGGAGCGGCCTCGGCTATGTTTCTGGGTGATAGAATGTATTTCCTATTTTTCCTCACAGAAGTCAGTCACAGGAATCTCTGTGTTCAGGGGTAGGGTGGTGGTTGTTTTGCTTGGAAAGTCACAGATTAACCTGTGTACTGCACACATGGATGCAAGTGTGCATCACAGCTCATCCCCTCCTTTCGAAGAGGACATAAGCAAGTAGTGAGAGGTAACAGAAATTTGTCAGCTCGTAGAATTCCGATTCAGTGAATATGAACAAAGTTTTGGAAGCAGAACAGTGAGCTTTCCTTTTTCACAGTTTTCTCTGTTCCTCCATTGAAAACTCAGGCACAACATTTTTTTTTCCATTAATCCTCTTACTGTTCCTGGTCTACAGACCCTCTCTTCTCCTTTAACACCTGACTTCTGTAACATAAAAGCAATAGGTCTGGAAAGGATGTGGATCTGAAGTGGAAGAGGCAGTACATGCCTCATGCCAATGGAAGGAGGCACAGGTTGCTACGGAGCTCAGCCTCCCCAGGAGCAGAGAAAGTGCCCGGGTGGGTGAGGTGTCTGTCCTGCTGGTTTTCCTGGCTGCTGCAGCCATCCTGCCCTGGGTCTAAGGACAGAAGAACTCGCAGCACTACCAGTAATGCTGGAAAAGAAATAAGAGTTTGGGAGCTCACATTCAACCCATAAGCAGGTAAATAAATGCTTAAAATTGCTTATAGCTCCGTGACAATCAAAATAATTAGATACAATGTTTTTTCTCCTATGTGTTGGTGGTTATGCTACGTGCTTGAAGTTGCATTGTTTCTGGTTGTATTTACCTTCATCATATTATCTTGGAACCCCAAGCTCTTGTTTATTTTAAACGGATTCTGCCTCCTAAATATTATAACTTAGCCTGTAGAGGCTAAGTTAAATAATGGCAACAGTATTAGAAATATCTTTTGACCTAACTGTTGCCAATAGTGACAATTTCCTTTTCCTGTATATGCAATTTTAGCCAAATGAGCTTTCTTACTAATGTGCTGCGTTTCTGGAGCAATATGAGTTTCTTTCCTAAATCTGCAACATGGGCAGCTTCTGCAAGGATCATCTTGCTGTGTATTGCTCCAGGTTAACGTTCTTGGAATAGTCTGCGTGTAGTATTAAATGCTTTAATCTGTGCCTGATTTACATTCACATTGTCCCTAGAGTTAGCTGGATAGTACATTTAGAGAAGGATGAAATTCATGTCAAAAAAGCCCACTGTCAATCTCAAAATGTATTTATAAAATTCACCCCACTCCCAATCAGGTTTTTTTTTCAGTTAAAACTTTATCATGAAAAAAGCATTACGAAACATCATTAACTTGCTGGGTTTTTATATTAAGGATTAAAATTTTTGATATTTTGTTAGAAAATCAGCTTTCATTTTGAAATTTCTTTAATGATATTTGATAGTAAATGCTTGCATTTTTCAAATATTTTTTGTAGCCACTTCATTTCTGTCAAATAAAACGTTTTTGATAAACTATTCATAGCTTCATCTTGCACTCTAACACTTCAGCATTTCCAAGTGGTGGTCATATTTAAGTGAAAAGTTGGAAGAGTGAGGGCAGAAGAGAGATGAGATGTTACTTTTACTTTTCCCTGAATTTCTCCTGCTAAATATGTAGTCCATGCCTTTTGTATTTCCTTGATCTTTCCTCTTTTTGTTCACCTCCATCCCACACCAAATCATAAAAAGAAATAATTGTACAGGTCTGTTGTCCCTTGACTTCAGTAAGCCTTTTTTCAAGAAGTGGCTACAAAATTGGAGCAAAGTCTGTGATTAAAACGTGCTACTAATGCAAAAGGGCAGATAATGAAATGTGATCATTGAGTTTCAGTGGAAAAATACTTGAGTTTTTGTTTTCCCTTAATCAGTTGGTGACTTGTGTGATTTACTATTCCTACAATTTAACTATGAATTCCAATGCCTACTCTAGTTGAGATTTTTTTATTATATCTTTTATAACCTCTTTTAATGGTTTTCTTATCCCTTTACAAATCTTTCATCCTTTAGGCTATATTTTCCTTTATTTGATTGCTAGGAACAGGCGACTTTATTTTCTTTCTTTTCCTTTCTTGTTTGAAAATTAGAGGAAAACCACAGTTGCCCATAATATTTTGTTATAATAACAAAAATAATGTATGTACTTTAGTCATAATAAACAGGCCCATATTAATGGGAGATATTGAACCAGCTGAGACCTCAATTTATTACTAGTCTGTCACTCATAACAACATCTGTTTTTGGCAGGAGCTCAACAGTGCACGTTTGAGTTTCATGACTTCAGACAGTTCCTAATATCAGAAAAATAAATAGACATACACAAAGATAGAAGACGATTTCATGAAGGTGGATCATCTTTACCTACAATTTTAAACTGGTCTCTTTTCCTGCAATGGTATGCAGGTTTGTAATCAACATTCTCTAGGGGTTTTTTTTTAATGCTTTTTAGAAGTGGAGGAATTACCTGTTAAATCACATATTCTGTGAATGCTAATGAAACCCTAACTTTGTTCTGTAATATGTATTTCCAGAGTAAGATTTTGCTTGCTCAGCTTTGTAGACTTTCTTTCCTGTGTTCCTCCCATGGACTGTATGTTTATAACTGTATGAAAACAAGTTCTATTTAATCTGTGCCTGAATGTGTACTCAGATTCTGAAGTACTAAAAAAATCACAAGTGTCTAGTGACTAATTGGGTAAGCCTTGGCAATTTGTCCATTAGTGCTAAGGTGATTTCTAGATCTGCTAAATCAAATAGGACTTTCTTTCTGGGGACATCAGTTTTAGGAAAAGTTTTGAATTAAAACTGGTTTGAATTACAGTTTTGGCACTTTAAGGGAAAATAAATACTCTCTCACTCAACACTTCGTAAGTAAAACCCAGGAGATGCAAATCATGCTGATTCACCTTCTTCAGATACCTCGGCTCAAACCAATACATGTTGCTGATTTTCTATTAGGCACTAAGGATCTTGGTGCTGGGTGACAGAAAATATGTGTAAAGAGCTTCTGGGTACTCTCGAGGCTATTACAAAGAGTGTTGGAAGGAAAAGGGAAGCTGCCTACTGGCTTGAATGTACTTTGTCTCTCCTAACGCTCAACAGCCATAGCAAAGAAATTACTTTGTTTAACCTTTTGAAATTAATTTGTTTTAAACTACTTCTAATATTATGTTTCTAAGACTTAATATGACTTATAAATCCTGACCTTTCTGGAACGGATGGTGATAATGATGGCGATGAATGCTATTGAAAGGCATATGGGAAATATGAAGCCTAAGTAATATATCTGATTGCTGGTGATCAAGCAAGAACCTAAGTTTATCACAAGGATATCTGATTTGAATAAACCTGTTCCAAGTTTTCCATAAAAGTTTTGATGCTCTTGACCCTGACCAGATGCTTAGATATGTAGCTGTTTGGTGCATACACTTTTGATAATATTTTCCTAAAATGACATTTTCAGTACTGCATTAAATGCTAAATTCCAGTTGTATATATTCTAAATTAATTAATAATATTAAGTGACAGAAATAAACTAAGGACCTTTCTTATTAAATAGATTGAATTTACCTAAGTTAATATGACAAAATATTTGGTCAAATTGCTTTGCATCAAAATAACCCAAAGTTAGTAACATTTCAAACGTATATACATATTTTTACTTAGTTTAAACTGTAAAAGAACCTGGTAGAATTCTTTAAAAAAAGGCAAAAAGAAATTTTTATCTCTAGTCTTTGCAATAATTTGGTAGAATAGGTTGTAGTTGTGACATACTGATGGCTGACACAGCGGCAGTGGATAATGATGTGTACCCTGACATTTCCCCACTTTTTTCTATTTCTCTTAGCAGAAATAGGGACTGCATAAAACTGCCTACTGTCTTCTATGTGTGAAGTCACATTATGTATGTAAACAGATTAAGAAATATCTCTTATTTCCATTCTTCCCTTAAAGCACAAAATTAGTCTTTAAGTGTTTGCATTTCTATTGGGGGCTGTTTTATCTGCTAGGGATAAAAAAGTCTTCAGCAGAAGCAGCAATCCCTGGGGTAGGAGGGTTATGTTTTATTATTACATTAGAACGTATTGGAAGCTTTTTCTCCTGGTCGTAGGGAATATGATCTTTTTGGTTTATATCACTACTTAGTAGCTTCAATCATAGAAGGTCACTAAAGGAGTTTAAATATCTTACATGAGGATGGAGTTTTCCGGGAGAATGGTTTGTGAGCAACGTATGTATGTTAGTGTTTAGATCAGGTGTGTCACCACACACTGGTAAATTTGGAAAGATGTGTGGGGTGAATTTAAGTAAATTGGGGGAACCATCTGGTACAAAGGATTATCTTTAGGCTCTTAAGGGCCAATTGTACCACTGGGATTGCTACAGTTTGTTCAAATGGCTGTGGATTACAGTTATACACAAGAGGGATTAAGAGAGTGATATTATTTATTCCTGTTTGCATGTTAAGACTAAAACGTATAGTAAATTTGTGCTTTAAACTGAGGGCAAAAGGAAGGATGAACATATTATTAGTCTACTTCTGTTTATTTATACTAAAAATTCCCACTAACTTTATGGCAAACTGTCCCTTTCGAACATGTGGAAACTTGGTGATAGCAGTCTGAATGAAGTTATTGGGGGATGGTGAAGAAAATTATTTTGAGACTGTATTAGTATTGCGAATAAAAAGGGGTCCAAATACTGAGTTTATCCATGCACATGGAATAACTTGCTGGCCCTGCCATTTTTCTTGTTAAGTATTCCATTAATATTCAAAGACACTATCTCAGAAAATTGGTTCAATCTAGTCCTACTCTGAGATGTAAGTGAGCCCACAGCTTGAAAAGATTGACTTGGTTTCCTTTGGCTCAAGAATTAAGCTACCTACCAAGAAGGTAAAATAGAGATACATGTTTCTAGCAATTTAAATTGATAAAACTGTTCTGCACACTACTTTTAATAGTGTTCTTTAACTACCCATGAATTGACTTTTTTAGGAAATCATAATGTTCTACCAGGGCAGGTCAACATATTAGTGTTTGTCCCAAATATACTTTCAGTAGAAACTTTATAAATTAATAGAAATGTATCGGACAGTATTTGAAAAAATAAGTGGAGTATTGAAATGCAATATTTGTCAAATTGCTCATTTGATGGATGCCTATTTAAGCAGTTCACTACTAAGTGCCAGGTCTTGCACTCAGGTCACAGCAACCCCAGACAGTGCTACAGGTTGGGAGCAGAGTGGCTGGGAAGCTGCTTGGCAGAAAAGGACCTGGGGGTGCTGGTCAACAGCAGCTGACCATGAGCCAGCTGTGCCCAGATGGCCAAGGAGGCTGATGGCATCCTGGCAAGTGTCAGCAGTAGTGTGGCCAGCAGGACCAGGGCAGTGACTGTCCCCCCTGTACTCAGCAATGGTGAGGCTTCCAAGTTTTGGGCCTCTCACTACAAGAAATACACTGAGGTGCTGGAGTGAGTCCAGAGAAGGACAACGGAGCTGGTGAAAGGTCTGGAGCACAAGTCTTGAGGCTGAGGGAGTTGGGGGTGTTTCATCTGGAGAAAGACTGAAGGAGGACCTTACTGCTCCCTACAGCTACCTGAAAGGAGGCTGTAGCCAGGTGGCAGTCAGTCTGTTCTTCCAAATAACAAATGACAGGATGAGAGGAAATGGCCTCCAGTTGTGCCAGGGGAGGTTCAGGTTAGGAAGATTTTCTTCACCAAAAGAGTTGCCAAGTACTGGGACAGGCTGCCCAGGGAAGTGGTTAAGTCCCCATTCCTGGGGTATTTAAAAACCGTGTAGATGTAGCACTTAGGGACTTGGTTTAGTGGTGAACTTGGCAGTGCTCAGCTAATAGTTGGACTTGATGATTGTAAAGGTATTTTCCAATGTAAATGATTTTATGGCTCTCTATATATCAGTGTTAAGAAAACTGAGGGAAGCAGGCATGTAGAATAACACCGGTGCCCTGGTTCCAGCTGTGTAAAGAGATATTCTACTCTGTTTCAAGTATTCCTCACTCTGCATTAACCTCCAGGATACATTGACGCTCTTTCTGTTTTTATCCAAGGCTTTGTACTCTGTCTTGCAGATGGTGTACATCCACCTTGCTGTGCTTTTATCCCACATGGGTGCATTTCTTTCCCTAAATTGGCCTTCCTCTAGCCATTTATTTCACTGTCTTTGCCTTTAGTTTTTTTTCCCCATATGATTACATTTACAGCCCATTGACTTGCCTGTGATGGAATATTGTAGCATAGCCCTCCCCCTCCCCCTGTGTTTTGCAGCTTTCATAGGTCACAATTGATAAATAAAATAGAGTAAAGTATAACACAAAGCAAATGAAATAAGCTATGCATTTGACAACAGAGGGGTTCCTGAGATGATCTGGGATGTACAGTGAAAATACCCTGAGAAAAATGCTACTACTTAGTTAGGCTTTGTCTGAAATATGGTAAAGCATGCCACTGTTACATTTAAAATTGATCCAAGGGATAATTTTTCATGAAGATTTCTGAAATCAATGAACAAGAGGTAGCTGAAGCCAATTTTCCATAGCAATTTTAAGAGCTATGACACAATATACTGTTTTGTGTATTTTGTATACTTATATCAGTGCCCTGGTCTCTCTCTCACCATGATCAGTGTCAAGCTTCCATCCACTTCAGTTCTGCCACATTACCTGCAAAAGGGCACAATTTCAGTGATGCAAAGCTTCTCCTAAAACCACAGTGACAGAAGTTATGTACCTGGTAGAATACTTGGAAGCATGCACACAGTAATATGCACTATGCTTTTCAGAATGAATTTTTTTTTCCCAGAAAGCCCCCATCAGATGGTTCAGATTTTGTAGTTTTAGAAATGTTTTCTTTATCTTCAGATAAACAATGGCAACAGCTTTGGTGCACGCTTCTATACTACTACTACTTCTACTACTACTACTACTACTACTACTACTACTACTACTACTACTACTACTACTACTACTACTACTACGAGTCAGTGTCCAAGTTTCCTTTCACACTTGTTAATAAGAACAGGGAAGATTCAAGTGCTGTTTATGTGGACTTGTACCTCACTTTGTGAAAAATTCAGTTTAAGTGTTGGGGTAGCCTGCAGAATAAAGCAGATCTTGGTTTTTTTAAATCCGAAGTTATCTGTCTTGATTAAAGATATTCTCTAATGATATATATATTTTGATACAGGTGTACATTTCTTTCTGGGAAATTGAATCTGAGATTTTATTATTATTTTGTTTGTTTGTTTTTTCTTTTTTTTTTTACTTTCTACTATAAATCATGCAGCTACTTTTATAGCAGAAAAAAACAAATGTTGAGGTATTAGGAATGNGGTTTCTTAACTCATGTTCATATTATTTTCAATTTTTTTCCTGCAGAGTTGGGAGTCTGCTATGTAGGATTTTGAACTGCATTCTCTACTCCTGTGTTTATCCAGAAGGTCTTGTGAGTCAGTTGCATTGAAAGGGTGGGATTTTCAATATTTTTGCCTTATGACTGAAAGGTGAGGGTGACTGCATTTAAAAATTAGAACAAGAAACTGTTTACTGTCCTTGTCCTGTTAAGATGTGCAGCATATTTCTCTTTTCCTTGATCACAGTTTCTCCACTGCTCTTTGCATTTTTCAGCAAACCCCCTTTCTGCAGTAACTGTCCTGAGACTCACTAGAAACAAGGAAATGCTTGACATTTTATAGAATGTAAAATTGTAACAATCTAATTTCAAATGACCAGGAAATGGTGAAAAAGTTGGCTGATACAGAGGTAACTTATGTTTCCTGTAATCCTGAGAACAGTATTGTGCTGGAATTTATTTTCTACAAGCTTTATAAAACTGGAAGAGCTAATCTTCTAACAGGGATAACTAAACAGCAGCCTTAAAATCAGAGTATATTTTATTGTTGGACAGAACTTGCATTTGGTCACTAATTCATCTGTTCAGTTTTTGACTTGGATTCCTTGCATCTTTGTTTATATCTTTATGGTTAGATTATTAGATTTATAGATTTGCGGTGACGTTTTACAAACATATAGGTCTGCTACCATATTTTTTACTCGTGACAGAATTGAAAGTAATCTTTGAAATGTGTTCACAGCTCACCCAATTATCTTAAGAGCATATCCTTTTAAAAAAATTGCTTCCTCTCTACAAACAAACTACTGGAAACCTTAGCCTGAAGATGAAAATGGTTCTGACGGTGGGAGGCTATTTTTAAACGTCAATAGATTTATTTTAAAATTTGATAGATCTTATTTTTTTTAAGATCTGGTGATTTACTAGAGCAGTAAGCAGGTTTAGTTACGTACAGACAAGGGCTGAGATTTATGAACATTTCCTGTATATTGAAAGGGTAGTCAATGCCGGATTGCAAAGTTCAAGGCACTACCCATTTTTCAGCACAGCCTAGGTTCCCGTGTAAATTTACCACCTTCTGCTCCTACGGGAGTGTTACCGTGCCCACGGTACGTCTTTTCTTGAAAATGTGTTTCTGGTTCAGCTTCCTTGCTCCCGAGACTTTTCTATTTTGGTTCCCAGTGTCATGTGATCCCCCTGGCCAGTGAGAGCCCTGCAGAGGGAATGGCAACAGCCTGCTGGGAGCAATGTAAGTCAGAAAAAAAACTTTTGGTTTTTGCAGTTTCTGTCCCTCACATTCAGTATAAATGCTGCTTTTACCCTGAACCTTTGCTGGGCACACCCAGTTATACCTATGGAAATGCTTTGAAGTTGAGTGTTTCGGTTTGGATTTATTTTTTACTCTTTCAAACGTTACTTTTCTTATTATGTTCCTTTTTTCCTGTGTCCTGCAGTGCCACTGAGAAGCCTAAAAAAGCAACAGAAAACAAGCCAAAGGCATTGCAAAAGTTGCCTAAAGTATATTTTAAGGTGAATATTTCAGGTGTAGTAGTACTTTGTTTAATGTGTGCTATAGGTGGTGCCATAAATCCTGTGCTGCAGTTGCGAAAGAAAAATGTGACCCCCCTGTCCCGTAGCCCAGCCCCTCAGTCAAAATCCTTCATGTAGGTAGAAGGACAATAGTAAATAAAATAATCTGAAATCACATGCTGGTGCCTTTACCAATTGGCTGAGGCATATTGTGGAAAGGACTTATTTGAATTAAAGGGCAGTCATATGCTGAAGGCAGTGTATCGTTGTTCTGGTATGAATGAAGTGAAATACTGTATTTTGATCTCAGCTGATGCTGAGCAGTACTTACAGCATATCATATTGAAACCGTGTATTTAGTGAGATTTATCATCGGGGTGCTTCCTGGAACGAAGTAAAAGTTTGATCTTTCTATTTTTTAACACAGGCTCTGATCTCAGTTGGTAAAATTTACCTGGTAATTACTGAGCAATGGTTTTGTCTAACTGCATTTTATTTTCTTGGATAAATATGATTTTCCAAAAATCAATCTCCTCCATAGTTGTATATATATGTATATATTTTACTTATTTTATATTTTGGGGTTTTGGCTTTTGTTTTGATTTACTTTGGTTTTCTTTTATTTTTCTTTCTTCCAAATTACACGTGCTTTCTTTGGAGTTTACTTTTAAGTTTTGGAGTTAGTGTTTAAGTATTGCTAATCTTATTTTAAACTTGGGTCCCTAAGTGATATGCCTTGATACCATATAAAAGTTTAAGAAAGAGTGTTTGGAGAAAGGTGTAATGAAATAAGCAGAATATTTCTATTTCCCTTCATGGCCTATAGCCTGGACCTCCTATCACATCACTTGGAGGTGCAGAGGCCATTACTGCACATTGCTTTATTTTCTTTGTGTTTCTGATCTATACCCTCATGACCAGGTATTAAATGAAGGACTGTTGGAAGGCTTTCTTTGGTTTCCCCGTTCTCCAAACTAATCTTGAGCAGAGAAATTTCACTTAATGGCTACACTGAAGTAGAAAGAGCACATTTAGTTTTCACTTCAGTTCTTCTCATCGTCATAGGCACTGGAAAAAAGAAGTCCCAAATTCTGTGTTGGTTGAATTGTTGCAGTGTGAGAAGTGCAACAGCATCTATGTATAAATATCTGACTCAGAAACTGAAAACAATTAGAAAAAGCCAAACTCGTGCAAACTAGATGAAATTTCAGAAGCAGTCTTACAGAACTTTTGTTTAAAGGTTTGTGTTGCTGGTTTTGATGAAAAAGTGAAGCATGTGCAGGACTGAAGATTGCTTATACTGATTAAAAGAAAAATGTTTGTCCATTAGATTATAAACCGAGTTCTAACCCAGTGTTGCTTATTTGCCTTTGCTTCATGACTTTGCATGGTACCACTGTGCAAATAACGGGAATTTTGAGATTGCAGCTCAGAGCTGGATTCCCTGTTGCTTCCTACAACGTAATGCTTGGGCTTGTGAACACAACTCTCCAGCCTAAGAATTGTGCCAATCTTGAGGTAACCAGAAAAATTGCAATAGGTAAAATATGAGTTAAATTAGAAGATCTGTGCTATCACTTCTTTTCTTTTTCTTTTTTTCTTTTTTTCCCCTACTGATTTATTTACTTAACTTCATTCATGCTCATCAGTTGTCTTTGTTTCTGAAAAGGAACTTAGGAACATACTACAAAAATAAAAAAGAGGGGTGGTGGACGGTAAAAAGCTTGGCTAAGAGGACAGTCATACAGTTGCACAGGTTTCCCAGAGAGGTTGTGGAGTCTCCATCCTTGGAGATATTCCCAAGTGGACCCTGCACTGACCTTGAGTAACCTGCTGTAGGTGACCCTGCTTGAGCAGGGGGCTGTGCTGCATGACAGGGACTGAGGTCCTTCTGAGTTGCAGCGATCCCATTAGCCTCAGAATTCCCCTCCACCATTTGGAGCCGTAGACAGCACTGCTGCTCTGGGGAGAGATCAGAAGTCTCTGATGTGTGGACTTTAATCTTAGACTGTCACTCTCATATTTTAGACCTTGTCATTTTGCTGCCTCAGTTCAGCCATTAATCATTCATTTGGAGTGATGGCCAGGATTGCCTTGCTGGCATTGCCCAGTACGCCCTGCCTGAAATGTCACTGCCCAGCAAGGGATGACACCCTGTGAGCAGCTACTCCAAGTTACTTCAGGCAGCACTCTCTAATCCCACGTCTTTTGTCCGCTGTCTCCTCAGGTACTGCAGTGTAGCAGAGTGGTAGGAGGAGACACTGGTGAAAAGAGAATGAGAAAAGAGTAAAATTAATGTCAGTACTGTGGGAAAAGTGTAAGTAGAAACTAAAGGGACAGAGCCAACATGGACTGAGTTCTTACACCCATCTTGCTACTCTGCTTGAATCTCACTGTGGAATCTCCAGAAGCTGAGGAGGGAATGTAGGAGATTGCACAGGCTGTTTGAGGAAGGAGGGGAGGAAGAAGCAGATCTCATGGGATCCCTTGGAGGCTAATGAAAAACATTAAGCCCCAGTGCCATACACTGTATGCAGAGTTGTACTCTAGAGACCTGATGAGTGGTACAAGAGAACATGAGATGTCTGGGTAGGAAATGAAAGTACAAAAGTAGAGAAAAGAGAAAACTTTTTTTTTTTTTTAATGAATATAAAAAACAACATAAAATGCACGTGAAAGGTGTAGAGAGCTCAATACCACCTTTAACATTAACATATGTATATAACTTTAAATAAAAATGGCAAAAACTAATAGCTTAACTTGTGTTTCGAAAAAATTATTTTAAATCTCTTTCTGCCGTAATGCAGTAGGTGATGATTTTGCTTAAAGACTATTTATCTCGATGAGATTTGGAACACTTGTCCTGAAAGCAATTGCCAATTTAAATCCAAACAGGTGCGACTGTGAATAAATTCAGACTAGAGCTGGAAAAGTAGATGGGTTTAGCCTCCTGTCAGAGGGGTAGGCTAGGACATGTCGCTGTTTACAACAGGCTCAGGGAGTTGGCTACAGGAGGTGAAGGTTTGGTAGCAGGATTACACTCAGTGACTCAGACATCTATTTCCATTTCTGGCTAAATAGTGTAATTGGAATTTAGATAGTATTTTTTTTTCCTGAAGAAGACACATTGTAAAAATATGACCATTTATTTTCTTAACATATTATTCTCTTTTTTTTTTTCCTTTTTGGAGAATAATGCTATAGATAAATGGGAAATAAATCTGTGCAATTCTTTCTTGCAGATGGATATAAGCAAGGGTGAAATACTCCTGTTTATTAATCTTAGGGGAAAAAACCCTACATTCCAAGGAGCCAGTAGCAGATCAGTCTGGCAGCATTCAGCTGATGCTTGCAAACTAGTCTGAGAAAGAAGATAAATCTGGAGGAAAATATTTTTAAATAATTACTTTATATTGAAGAATTTGCTAGATCTACAAGATCTATATATTTTTTTGTGGCTAGAATTTGTGTATTTTCAGATTTCTTTGGTCTGTAAAAAGCCCTTTTCTATATTGCACGCTAAAAGTAATTTTATTTACAATTTCTCTGACCTATAATTTGGGTTGTTGATATTTGCTTTTTCTTTTTTAATTTCTGTTTTTACAATTGCTTACTGCAGACAAAAGAACAGAATCTTGTCATTTAAGTATGTTCTAAAATCTAAATGGTAGAACTTGGTTAGTTTTTAAAGTGGAAATAGTATTTGATTTTGAAAATACCTTTTTGGTGTCATTTTTCTATATTTTAATTAATGCTCAAATAAAAATAATAGTTTTATTATGAAGTACTTCAAGTACTAAAAATACTGTTTGTTTTGTGTTTGATTATTTTAAAAAATTGAATAGTTAAAGGAGAATAATCTGCAATGAAACAAGGCTGGAATTACGTGTTTATGTTTCAGATATTTTGTTCTTTAAAGAGTCCAATTGCACTTCTATATAGAGATATTAATTTTCTATCTGTTCAGTTCTAAATAGCTTTCATTGAAAATTTTTATGGCTTTCAATAGCACAGCAATTACAGGTTAGATCTGCCAAGATGCCTCGGGGATTATCATAACTATTGATTCAATCTGTGTATCATCTGTGGCAGCTAAACATAAACACCATAAAGCCAAAATTGGTCAGATATACATTTTGGCAATTTTGTCAAATCACTTGGTTTGAAATCCAAACCAACAGAAAACTAAAATCTTCTTCAGATTTTGTCCTTTGCAACGTGTTGTGTAACTTCAGTGTAACTGCCTATAGTTTTGCCTTCTACGTTCTTCAAGTGCAGATAAACTGGTTGTGTCTTCACAAATAAGATCATTAAGATTTTGTTTTGCAATTATACAGTAGGAAGAATTTCACTGCTCATTTTATTGGCTTCATCGATTTTGAGGTAATGGACTTGAATGGTATTTGTGGGCTCACGTTGCTATATGGCTATAAATCGACAGCCTGATTATTCGTTCCAAAATACCATTAATCTCAGACTGTGCTGAGGCAAAACCATCTGCAACTGTTGCCAAGTTGTGTTCCCACTATCCCAAGAAATCATTCAATTTCTGCTTGTATCGTCCTCCTCTGGCTTTGTCTGAAGGGCACTTTCTATACAGGCATTGATATCTTGCTTGGACACATTTGGATGTAAAAGCGACCCTGAACTCTTAATTTCGTTAGAAAGCTGGGCACATTTCACAGGGGAAAGAAGTGATAATATTTTTGTCCCAGCCAGTCTGATTGTTCTGCTTTGTCAATCTGAACTTTTTGTAATTTAAACTGGGCATATTTCTTGTGGATTTGTTTATTGTCCTGTCGTATGTGTTGCTCTATCCAGCTGACAGCTGCTTTGCACCAAGCAGGACAGCCTTCCAATGGTGTTTCTGTATGTGTTTGTGTACCAGTGCCATGACTACTGGTAGGGGGCACGATGCTTGTTGTAACTTCTCATCAGACTGAACAAGACTCTGGGCCATGTGTCAGGCTTTATTGTAGTTGGCTTAACTCCGGCAACCAGCCCACCACTTACACTCAAAAGGTGCTGGCTAACAAGCCCTTAAATTCTAACAGTCCGCTTTCTCAAAAATGATGGCTTAGAAACCTTTAGATTTTGTACACTTCACTAAGTTCTCAACTCCCACAACAGACTTCTCAGAGGTGCTGGCTAACAAGCCACAACGCATAACCAAATGCTGGTTAGCAAGTCACAACACCACTACTCAAAGGTGTTGGCTAAAAAGCCACAACACCCTTCTACAAGCTTCCCGCTCCCACAACAAACTTCAGTGCTGAGCAGAATATAATAGCCATGCTTTGCCCTTGGCAAAGACAGGGAGGAGAGAGATAAAGACAGAAAAAGGAGAGAACAAAGAGTATCAGTAGTCCTTAGATCCTGCGTTGGTCTGCTGCACGGATAGTCTGGAGCTGGGGAAAACACTGCGAGTGAAAGAGAGAGGAAAAAGAGAGCGAGGGGGCCTGATCCCCTTCTGTTTATTGTTAAACTGTGCACGCCTCTTAGTGTAACATAGATTTTTCACGCTGTTCTGTGTGCACATGCACAGGCAGCCCTTTGAGCCCTCCTCCAGGAAGGGAGCCAAGAGGCCTGAGCGCCAGTGTCAAGGTGAGCAGGAAGCTGGCTCAGCACAGTGCTGCCCCACCTCCACAGGACCCTCTCCTCTGATCACAACTTTCCTGTCTTAACCACATCATGTTTGAGACAAAACATGCCAATGCCTGGTCCTCTACTCTTAGATACACAAGAGCTTGCTCTTGCATGTACATGCACAGACTTTAAAGCAGGATGGCTTCAAAGACACCAATAAATGAAACTTTGTCATTACATGCATCATGAAAGTTCAGAATTATTTACTTAACACCTCATTTTTTTTGGGGTAGTATTTTTCTTAATAAAGTGTTTGCTGTTGCTCCCTGGCAGAGTTTGTATGTAAAGTGTCCATTGCAAACACTGAGAAAGTAAATTTAGAGAAAAAGGGAGGTTGACATAAGTAACAGAAGATTACTTTCATAATTCCTTTTGGATTGTTGACAAAAAATTGTCTTAAATATTGATTTGTTTTCTTCCTTTATTTCTATTCTCTTGAAACCTAGCAACATAAAGGATGCTCTTGTAGAAATACCTTTAAAAATAAAAGAGAGAAAGCTACAGAAAGCTGAATCAAGAGAAACTCAAGAAACTTCATTAACTAGATGTCAAGTCAATTATGATATTTTCTCTTTTTTTTTTAAACAAGAACTAGGCACAAGCAACTAATCTTTTTTCCTTCAGGGATTAAACTGAGGCAAGTAAGACAAACTGTTCAGCAAATTTGATCTTTGGTAACTTAAAGGATTGAAAACTAGACAAAACATTGTACAACTCATTATGTTCAAGGTAAAATTTTTGTGCTTGGGAAATGTAGACTTTTTGAATTGAACCCATATCATATGCTTTGGTCTTACCAACCCTTCAACCCAAACTGCTGCCACAGTTCTAGTTAATATTCGGCCAGTTTAAGTCTTCCCACTTGGATATCCGAATTGGGGTAGGACCATGCCTATTTTGTGCTGCTCTCCTGGCATGGCCTTCCTGGTGGGTTTCCAGACACTGGTGTCCATGCATGTGAATGCGTGGCAAAGTTGTCATGAGACAGTGAGGGCCTGGTGTCCTGGCTGGCATATGATGCTAGACCTATTCCTTGAGAGTGCCTGAATAACCAGTCTTGTGTCCCTATGAGGAGTCAGTCTGTGTTTGGTACACTTTTGGAGCAGAGCTTTCAGTTTAGTTTACCTCAAATGGAATTTGTTTTTTGCACATCCCAGCTGCTTTGTAATCCAAGCCAGTGAAGGAAATCACTTTAGAACCTCACTACTGCTGTGCACAAAACCAGTAGCATAGACACAGACTATTTTTATTAACCAGTTTCCTTCCCTATTCTAGCTAACTAACGTCACTAATTTGTCTCAGCACTAGATCTGCTCTGACAAGACGAATAACTTCTTATGAAAGGCTGGACCTTCAGGCTTTAAAGCTACCTCTGCTCTTATAGAAACATACTCAAAGGCAAAACCAGATATTTTGGATATAAGTGGAATATTCTTTCTCTTAAGAACACCCTTTAAAACTCATTCTCTCTCTAGTGATTGAAGTCTAGTGCATGTGACTCCAAGCCTTCTTGCACAAAAGCAATTCGCCTCTCTTGATCTAAAGAGGAGCAGAAACATTCTGCGTTTAAGTAGAAACTTATTTCTGCATAGGTGAGGCACTATGACTTGCTTCTGCATAGACACAACTCAGTGCATCTGATTAATGCTGGTAAGTTTTTGCTTTAGTCTCATTTGTTGAATCCAGCCTAAGTTGGGTGGCTAACCCAGTACTGAGCTGTCATAGCAACCAGATCGTGTAATTTGTTCACGGTGCTTATCCACATTTATCTTAAAGCCCAGTTAGGCTGTTTTCCCTCTCATGGACAGGCTGATCTAGAGCTTCGCTGTTCTGTCAGCTGAGAAGCTTGTAATTTCCATAGTAAATTTATTTGCAGTACCAGCTTTCTTTCTTTGTCCTAAATACCTTTTAGGTATTGATGTTTATGCCTAACGTATTTATAGGGAGTAATCAGCTTTCCTTTGATCTTTGGTGCTTTTTAGTCTAAGTGAGTTGAATTTTTAGTCATCATTTGTTTAATATACTCTTTAACCTTCAGATCTTTATTGGATTCTAGCTGCCATTTCATCCCATATTTTATATTGTGAAATCCTTTTCCAACACATTGCAGTTGGCCCTCATTCTTACTATACGAACATAAAAAAACCCCTTGCAAGTTATTTGTCAAACCTTTTTTGGCTTGGCTTATTGCATTTTTACATTCAGTCTGCTAGAGTTTTATTTTGTCTTTTATTGTCCTCATTAAGAGAGCAGCTTCAGGGTTTTTTTGAAGGGCTGCTTCAAATAATGTCTTGCATTGATAGCTGTTTTGGTTTTCCTTATGTTTGCTCTGCATCACTCAATATATTCTGTGTACTACCTACAAGTATTTTGTCCTTCTGTTTGTCTGCTTGGAAGTTCCTTTGTTGCAACTTCTTAATTTCCTATTTTTTTCCAATCAGGCAGTATTTTAGGGGATTTGTAGGCTTTGCTTTCTCCTACATAAATGCGTAATTTAAGGGCTTTATGACTGCTATTAAAAACTGGCTCTTTGGTAGCAAAATTCCAAATTATGAGGCCCTGTCAAATTAGTATTTGCTTATCTTGTGGGTTATGTGTTTATCTGCTCTCTGAAGCATTTAATAGCGTCTAAAGCTTTTGTTTTGCAATCATGCACGACTTTGATATTTACTTGATTGTATGGGACCATTTTCTGTCTGCTGACATAGTTTGTCTCATCTCTGGCAAATACATATTTGCCAAATATGTATTCTGTATTGCCAGTCACCAGCTACAGCATAATTGGAACAATCAGGAACAGTAAAAGTGTACTGGCTGTTCCCTTCCATGTCCTGCTCAGGGCAGGTAAGTTTGAATTTTCTAGCTCTTTAAGAGTACCATCAGTGAGTCTTTCTTCTTCCCCCGCTGCTTTCTTCCCCTCAAAATAGTCTCATGCAGCTGAATATCTACTGCTGGTAAGGATGTTTTCTGACAGCTACATTTTGTTTCCTGCTATTAATTCTAAATGTTTTCTTAAGTTGTGCTGTATCATGTATCTCCTGTGCTATTTTCATTTTAGTCTGTTGTATTCTGAAACACGTCAGCTAAATTGTCCTAGCGACTTTATCAATTGCTGGCAAGTTACTAGACTAACTTAGATATTTTATTTTCTGATACCCTCCAATCTGACAGTATCTTTTTCACTGAGGTGGTGACCATGAATTTGATATATTGGGATGGGGATTCTGCACATTTGAAGAACATGTTGTTTAAATAAAGTCACCACCTTCTTGCACTTACATGAAGCAAGAAGAAGAAGCTGAAAATGCCTCAGCAGAGGTAGGAAGCTCTGAGTGACAGTGCTGCTTAGGTTTCTCACATCACTGTGTCTTGCAGTCCATCATGTTGTTCTCCTCTTGTCTCTGCTCTTGGCTTCTGGATGCTGTGAGGCTTTGTGAGACAGACCTTGGGAAATATCTCTTTGCTGTGGAGTTCTTCTTACAGATAATTCCCACAGAATGAGAACAGTCTTGTTTCTAGAGCTTGTGTGACTGAAAAGACCTGCTTTGGCCATCCTTGCTGGCTTGTTTTGTAGCACAACCTATAGGAGCTCTCAAAAAATTTTTGAAATACAGCTGGTTGAGGAGAGAAACTCTGCTTCATTACTTGATATCAGTCTGAAATCATCATGGTGTAGGTGTCCGATGGGAAATTATCTGTGCTGTTAAAAAGGGCTGTTCATTTCTAGTCTTTATGTGTGTATTCCCAGTGGGTGGTGTGTCAGGGACAAACAGAGGCCAATGTTGCTCTACCTGCTGTTGTGTTTCTCCCTACTGAGCTGTATTACACCAGGGTTATCAAACTCTATGGGCACAGGGTAACACTGACAGGTCCTGTTTGGCTGTCTGCTGGTGCTGAAAATCTTTCTGAGTACTTCTCCTCAGGACAGAGTAGTATGTCTAGCAAATGGCTTGTATCATATGCCTTCCCGCTCCCCACCCCCCATACATGCTTTTATATTTAGCTGTAATGGAAATTATGTTGTTTTCCTGAAGGAAGGTTATAAAATGCTCCATGTTGTATCCCTTGATTAAAAGCAGTACTTTTGTATTTAGTATTCCAAGTACTGTATTTTTTCTGCACATCTGGTTAGTAATGCTATTATTCTTTCATTCATGACCCTGAGGAAAATACAAACAAAACCTGTGAATTGCAATAGAGAATGCCTGGTTGTTGATTCTTCTCCATTCTTCATTGCATTTTTTTAAGTCTAGTAAACAGTTTTCTTTCATTTTATTAGATAGCAATTTGATTTGTTTTGTAATTTTACCAAATTGTTGGAATGTTGTATTACATGCCTTGCAGTAGGCAAAATATATTACACAATGCTATTGTTCTTATCAGCCAAAAATCTTGAATTAAGATTTATTCAGTGAATTTAAGAACAATCACTGTAGACTTATATATAATATACTTATATAATGCTATTGGTTGATATTATTTTATTAGTCTCTACTTCTAAATTAAAACCTTGATTTTTCTGAACCAGAACAGACTGAATGCTGCTGTGGTTTTTTTGCATTTCTGTTATTGAGAATACCAGTTTCATTTTAAGAATTGTCTGATGTCAATATTAGGATTTCTTTTGTTTCCCAATTATTTTAGAAAACAGCCTTCCTTGCCTGAACTACTGCCTTATTTTTGTGCCCCTTTGTTTTAGTTACTAATTATTGTTTAGATTAGTTATTAATTTTCTAGAGTTCCTGAAATGCTGTCTTTATATCTGTTTTCACTCTATGAATATATTCTCTGCATGTGTTTAATCTTGCCATTATCATTTGAGTATCCAAAATTTTATTATCCCAAACTATTACTAAATTTATAATTTTTCACTTGTTCATCTTTTAAACCAAAGGTGAACCAAATTTTAGGTTTCCTTTTTATTTTTGCAACTGTGATATTTTTGTAAATTATAGCTACTCCCAAGAGCCAGTAAAATATGCTTAAAATTTTTTCAAATACCAGTTATATTCTCTAGGCAAATGTTTGCTTTCAATTGATTTTAATCCTTGTTGCTTTCATGCCTATGAAACTATTTCTTTAAAATGAGAAAGGGATATTGTGTGTGTGTGTTTATATATATNAATTGTTATCAGTGGCATCCCTGTGATTGTAATCTTTTTTTGTTAAATTATTATCTCTTCTTCTTTTGCCAGAGGATATGTAATTTCCCCAAGCTGGCTCCAGCAATTTTTGATTTGAGAAACTACTGTATAAGATTTTTAGGGCTCACACTCACTATTTAGTTTTGCTCTAGTCTTCTGTAGAACTCTTTTATTCTTTCTTTGGATATTATTGTTCTTTGATCTGTTACTTTTCTTTCCTTGATTGTAAATTCCCATCTTTTAACATATATCACTAACTTTATTTGTAGTGTGCTTCATATATTTAATAACATACTTACATTAAGAACATAAGAGCTTTTCTGGATCTATGCCCTAGTTTCTGCTGCCTTCCTTTTTTATGACCACTTTTATCTTGTGTTTCACTTTCTTATCACTCATTCTTCTTTTTAAATTGTTTCCTTACCTTGTCTACACATCCCACAACTCTCATGCAGTTTTCTTTCTTGGCTTCTCTTTTTCTCTGTCCTCCTTTTTCAGTCTTTTACATCTCTACTCACAGTTAATAGCTCTAAAGAATGATTTACATTATCAAGGTTACTATTCTTTACTCTGTGTTCATTTAGTGTTAGTATTAAAACAACCTATCCTGAGAAAGTATCTGTTCTATTGAACATATTTGTACCACTGGAATCATCAGGAATGTAGTCATTAACACCCTTTCCCCCCCTTTTTAAAAAATTTTTTCATGTAACTTCTGAATTACAGTATTGGAATTAAGGAAACTGTGGATACAGTGACTGGTGTCATTTTTGCAGCCTGTTCTCTTTACCTTCATGGAACTGCTGATATTGCTATCTTAGAAAAAGCGGTCAGTGAGGACATGAAGAAATACTACAAATGAAATGAAGAGCTAATACAAAATACTTCCACTGTTCTGCATTGTCTGAGTTCATAGGTGATTGCAAAATCCTTGACACTTATGAACTTTAAACCATGAACCTTACCCTGTCTGGTAAATGAGAACATTGACATTACTTCCTACTTGATGAAAACTTACTTTGCTTCTATTCCTTCATTCTTTTCTATTCCTTCCTTTCTCTCATCCTCATAACAGAGCTGATCTGTTCATACTAAAATGACTGTTAAATTGAAATAGCAAAATAACTCACCTCTAAGTTGCCTTCTAACTTTGAAGCATATTAGCCTGTTCTGGGTATACATGGTTGATGGTTTCAGCAATTTTCTTCATTATTGCTTGGCAACCAGAACAGGCAAGTTGATTTTCCATTCTGTTAATGGTATGTCTTTGAACGAACAACTTTCTCATCTTAGTTGACCCAGATGTGTCGGCCAATGAGGTAAAGAAACCTCCCCTGTTTGTGTTGTGTTTTGTATTTGATCTGGGGGTCAGTTTATAAGGCAATGTGAAGCCTAAAGAAGATGTCCTCCATCTTGGTGAAGGATTTCTTGGTCTGCAGGCAAGCCCATCCTTTCTGCAGAATGTTAACATAGTAAATGCTTGTGAAGAATACTTGAAGTAATCTTACTTGTCTTTGGAGCCGTCTTTGTTCTGGAAGCAGGGAGAAATGAAGGAAGAATTCACCACTGGCTGAGCTGAACTGCTCCCAGAACTGCTGCAAAGATGCTTTGGTGGTACGTGCTGTGGTTTAGCTCAGGCTGGAAGGCACATTCAGCTGTGTTGCTGCAAGATGTAATCCACAGGCTGAAGCACTGTTAGTTGTGTGTTTCCACACTATTTCCCTTCAACATAAAGTTGCAGTTACCACTCAATGCCTGGTTCAGAAGGAAACTCTTTAGTCCCTTTGCTGGTGGTGGACTTTCTACTGGCTGACAGTCATCACCTTTTTTCTTCTTGCTTGTTTCCTTCTCATTGTTATCTGTTTTATTTTTTTGCTGTCTATCTTCTTTTGTTCAGGCCTTACCTTCTTCACTGTCCCCCCGTGCTCCCTGTGGAGGTATTTCTGACCAAGACTGCACTCTTTCCTGTGTGGTAGTTCCCTGCATGTGTGCTGCTCCCTGATTCCTTCATGGATAGCCCTTGTCCCTCTTGCTGACAGGGTCTGCTGAAGGCAGAGACTGTTGGGAGTTCTCCCTAGATCCTATAGCTACCAGGTCTATCACATCCACAACTCTTGTGCGTGGCAGGAAGGGTTGCCCATGTTGTCTTGAGAAAGGAGGAGAAGCATAGCCAGAACAGTGACATCTTCAGATGTTGAAGAAGTCTCTGGCTATTTTCTCAGTGTTTAGGAAACTTTGATTAATTTCATAGTTTGAAAATGGTTTTGGTTGCAAAAGTGTTTTCAGAGAGCACGGAAGTCAAAAGCGTAATACAGATAAATTTGACAACTTTCAATTTCTGCAGCTTATTCTCACTTCAGACAGCCACAAAATCTGTGACGAAGAGGTGAATCACAAAGCTGCAGTTTTTGTAATTACCTTTGAAGTATCTTGTTTTTTTCCTTTGGAGAACAGTTGCTTCCTTTGAGTCTGAACAAATACCATGAAAAACTCAGGCTTCATTCTTTAATGAATTTAGTAATGTGTGTGTGTGTGTATATATATATACACACCTATCTATACACACGCATATATACGTGTGTGTGCATACAGACACGTGCACACGCATATTTAAATATTCTTGTCTGTAATGGCGATGCCATTAGCACAAACTAAAGTCATATATCAAGAAGTTAGTTTTGGAGAGATGCTGCTTGGCTCTCTCATGGGTTGGGGATGGTACTCCCCAGTTTAGTGCTCCCATGAGACTCTGCAAACCATGTGCTGCTTGCTCATTTCCCCCTCCCCCTTCCTTGTGGCAGGCTGGAGATGAGAATTGGGAATACCAGAGGTGAAGATCACGGGCTGAGATAAGAACAACTTACTGGAAACAGCAATGAGGTAAGAAAACAAACATTGGTCTTGTACCAATGACAAGAGGGTACAAGACATGAGCGATTCACATGGAACCCCTTGGCAACAGAGAGTACCTCACTGCTCACTCTGTGTGCTGTGTTGATCCCAGAAGGGAGCTCTTCCCCTCTCTGTGGAAAATGATGTGAGGTTGTATAGAGTAACTCCGGGTCTTAGCCATGTCACCTCCTGGCTTCTACAAAAATTAACCCTCTCCTGGGACCAGGACAGGCTTACTCCCCTTATCTCCCCTCAACATCTTTCCTTTCAGACCTGAAACTATATTTTGCTTTTTCTCTGAAAAGTATTGCTAGACTCAAATTATGGTGTTTCTCAAATTGGCATTTAGTGTAGATTTCTGTGTTTGTTTTTTTTTTTTTTTTTTTNNNNTTTTTTTTTTTTTTTTTTTTTTTTTTTTAGGCTATTAAAGGGCTTCCCTGACACCTTTCAGTAGAATTTTTCCTGCTTATGAGTTAGGAAAACAATAAAGACACTCATGCACACACAAGCTTTTTCGGATTATTCTCGTGTGGGTAGAGAAGAGGGTGTCATCTTTTACCTGAATGGCTTTTTAAAAATTCCGTAATAGTTTGTTTGCTTGTAAAGACAGCTGGAGGCTGAATGTTGTTGGATATAAAGACCTGAAGTATTTATAAAATCTGTCAAAAGAGACACATGCTTTCTTTATATATTTCTTACTTCTAAGTGAGCCTGCCACAACTGCGAATTTGGAAATAAAAAGAATTAAACCAACCCTTAAGTTGTAGGAGAGCTCCAGGAGAACATCTGGCTTAGTCTCAACCAAAGATAATCAGCCTTATAAATGGTGGTGAATTATATTTGTATTAATAATAGCTTCATAATAGAAATATCCCTGAGATAGCAGGTGAAAACATATTAAGGTCAGAAGCTTGTAAAAAAAGATGCAAGTGTCTAAGAAGGGGATAATTAGAAATTAGAAAAGATGTAATTCTCTACGGAAATTTCAAGGAAGAGATTTCCTATTAGAAAATCCTCTCAGACACACTCGTCATTGTGCTAGGTTATAGCTTATGAAAGTGAGCAGTGTTTAGGAAGAAGATAAATTGTCTGACTGAAATACAGGAAATGGATTTTCCTGGATCCTTTTCACATGCACAGGTTGTGCATAGCTCTTGTTCTCTACTACTCTTGATCCATTGTCCGCTCACTCTAATTCTGACTCTGCTGATAATTGCGGGATTCTCAGGAGCCTTTCTCATTGTGATTTCTTACTTAGACGGGGTAGTGTCAGATGGCTATGATATGACATTAATTAATGAATATTTATATATTTCTTGAAATTTTCATGCTGGTATTGCTATAGTAATATGAAGCCTTGTGGTAAGAGTATTACTGGGCACATCTGTTCTATTAATATACACATCATTGAATTTTTTAACACTATGTCTTCAGTTTACTCTTGGCTTTAAAAGTCTGTCTGCTTTTTAAAAGATTTCTAGTTCTTTGCAAAATAGCTTCTGTATCACTCTTCTCAGATGAAAGCACCCTCTACACACCTTGTGATTTTTTTTGTTTCCAGGCATTTTTGCTTGGTTTTCTTCCCCCTTCTCTTCTCTTGCCTGTTTGTTTGGGTACCCTTAGCAACATCTTTTACTAATGGAAGAAGGCACAATGCTTTCTGTAGTGTCACTGTGATTGAATCAGAAACAGAATTTACTTGCCAAAGCTTTTAGGCTGTTATTTTCATTGTTCCTTTTATTATCCTGAATATTTAGTAGTGTGCATCAGGGGGATCTACAGATTTCTAATTTGTTTTTCCAATGCTCATATTGCAGCCTTACCTGGAATTAGGAAGTGGAATAGTCAACTGTGTGTAGTATGATCTCTGGCTCTGGATTGGATGAAGAAAATATTCACATTTATATTTTGTATAATTGCATGTTATGGACTGCAATCTTCAGAGAAATCACTTTGCAGAGTTCCTGTGATAATTCATTGAGTTCTCATTACGTTGCTGAGGAATTCTCTGTAAGAATTGCAGTTGCAATTTTTGCATCAACTCCCTTAATTCTGGAGGCCAGGGGGTGCTATAGGTATATGCATTATAATCTATGTAGGTTTAGTAGTCAATATGAAGCCTGCTGTATTTTTTTATTTTCTTACGGTTCTGAATTCTGAGTGTTCCATTTCTTAAAGAATTATTTCAGTGGCGTGTGTATGTGTGCCTGCACTGATTTCTAGTATAATTTGTATGGATATGCATGTTATCTGAGTGAGGCAACGGAAAAATGAGGCTCAGGCCTGGAAGATTGGCCCTGGGAGATGATGGACCTTATATTGATAATATGATTTCTTTTTTTACGAGAAAAAACTTTCAGCATGGACTGAAATGGAGGAGAAATAGTTTATTTCCCAGATAAAACCCACATTTAAAAATATGTGTAAATAAAATATATGTATACCCTTATGTGTGTTTTGATGTTTTTTCACAGTTGGAAGATTTTGAAAGAATAGTTTTCTTAATCAAATCTTTACTATTTGAAAATAAATGTTATTACATTTAAATATTAAGCAAGGTGAAATTATTTGAACGATGTATTCTCAGAAGCAGTTTAATAAAACACCTGTTACTCCTTTCCTCCTGCTCTAACTGTTCAGATGTGTAAGCAGCTAGGAAGTGTGTGAGCCTAATTAGTTTTTCATAAAGTAATACAGTAGTGTACACAAATGTTCACATAGCCTGAGTGGAAAGGAGACATCAGTAAGTTCACATAGAGCATGTCATATCTGTTTTTGTTTGTGTGTTAGAATCTTTGAGGAACTAGTAATTAATTAGCAGATGGTTTGTAGGTGGTAAGACCTATAAGACCTGGGCCAAGTTGCCTTTTTTTTTTTTTAAACCCCCTTTCCCCAGAAGTGATTATTTGAGATTACAAAAATTAAATCCTGGTCTTCTAGGTTTTAAGCACCTTTTTATCATGATTTCCAATTTCCTTTTCTAATATGCCACATTATTTTACTGACTGATGAAATGCAATACAACTGATTTGAAAAGGTGGTCATTAAAATAATAATTTCTTTATTTCCCACTGCTAAAAGTGAAGGACTAAATCTATATATCATTGCTTTCTGCGAGGCAGCTTATGAACATGTTCTGTAGACACATGTGATGTCTGCTAGCTTTGTGTGTATACAGTTGTACATGTCTGTATGTATTTACACAGAGACTTCTGCGATTTTTTTTTTTCTTCCCCGAGGGACCTTGTCAGACTTGTATGTCTTTTGTGTGCATTTGAAAATCACTTCAGGTGTGGAGGAGTTTGGAGCTGACTTTGTATTTAAAAAATAATAAAAATAAAAATTAGTTGCTAATAAGAATATCCATTGATATACTAAAATGAATTTACCTGTTTAAGAATGAATGGACTACAGCCAAAAAGGCTATGGGCATGGTTTATGAATGTTGACATGGCATGAAAATAAGTAAGGCAGTGATTTCACTTTATGAACAGTCTATTAGCAATGTTGACTTGAGACATTGCAGCTGTCCTGCTGGTGATTCTCACAGAGTTACTGTCACCCCCTCTGTAGAGCAGACTCGCTGTCTGTTGAACTGTATTGTAATCTAGATCAGGGAACAGATCTAAAAAAAACCTTAGTAACTGTGAGAGCTGTGTGTATGTGTGCATTTTAATCTTGGATCAGAACACTGTGCAACCAGCCAACAGTACTTCTGGTCCCACTGAAGTAGTGGCTTAGGTTTAGGAAGGAACTACTGAAAAATGGAAGGCCAAGAACCCTCTAAATCAGAAAGCAAGTATTGAAGAAAGGAAATATATTATCAAAATTTGTCCTTTTTTGCTCCCATTGAAGACCATGTGCATGAGAGCATTGTCCAAATGCTTCTTGAGCTCTGTCAGGCTGGTGCTGTGACCCCTTCCCTTGGGACCCTGTTGCAGTGCCCAACCACCCTCTGGGTGAAGAACCTTTCCCCGCTATCTGACCTAAACCTCCCCTGACACAACTTCAGGCCATTCCCTCGGGTCCTGTCACTGGGCACCACAGGGATCTGTGCCTGTCCCTCCACTTCCCCTCATGAGGAAGTTGTAGACTACAGTGAGGTCTCCCCTTGATCTCCTCCAGGCTGAACAGACCAAGTGACCTCAACTACCTTCTCCTCAAGGCCCTTCACCAGCTGGAGCAGCTTTCAGGGTTGACTGGGAGTTGATCAATCTCACTGGATGGGCCTCTAGCTCAGGGCACTGAGACCCTCCCTTGGTCTGTCATTGCTGTTGAAGACAGAGTTAAAGAATGTGTTAAAATCTCTGCCTTGTCCATGTCCCTCTTTGTGAGGTGACTGTGCTGATCTTGTAACTGGCCAGTGTTATTTTTACACTGCCTTTTTCCGTTAATATATTTGAAAACACTATTTTTATAGTCCCCCACATTTCTGGCCAGTTGAGCTTTGGCTGCATGAATTTCCTCCCTGCGGTGGCAAGCACCATCTCTGTATTCATCCCATGTTACCTGACCTTGCTTCTGCTGGGCATACATCTTTTTTGTCCTTATTTCCAGGAGAGGATTCCTGTTCAGTCAAGCTGCCTTCTGCCCTCACCTGCTTGACTTCTTATGTTTGGGAATTGTCTGCTCCCATGCCGTTAAGGAAGTGATGTTTAAAAAGTGACCGGCTCTGATGGACCACAGCACCTGCCAAAAATGTTTTTGCAGGGGCTCATCCCACCAGGTTTCACGTATACCACTGATGTCAGATCTTTGAGACTGGGCCAAAGCCTCAGCTCCTCTTGTTTGCTGCTCATGCTGCCTTCATCGGTGTAGAAACATTTCAGGTGTGGTACATTGTAGCCAACACCTCCTGAAGCAGATTGAGGGATTGCATTAGGGCTCATTTCCTCAAGTTTTGGCGCACCATAAAGGTGTAATATTCTATAGACAGAATCCTAGACAGATGACTTTAGTAGTGATGGGAGAAATGGTTACGGAAGTATTTTGACTTGGACCCATTACGTAAGATTAGGGAGATTTTCTCTGTTGATCTGTATAGAAATTACATGTCTGACTGTTGGTTATATTGGTGTAAAATGGGTTTCTAGTGGCCAGACTCTGACCTGCGATGTTTGTGCATGTCCTTTTTCCCTGAGGGCAATCAGTATTAATGTAACTGGCTTTAGTCTGACATATATCCAAAATGATTTTTTTTTTGAAGGGTCAGCTTCAAGTCACCGTCAGCTTATCTAAAATCTATTATCTACTGTTATTTGTCACCATATGTATCTGAGCACATTATAAATGCAGTCCTTTCCTGGAGAAATGAACATCATCTTCTGGGTATGTCAGCAGCTTGAAGGCTTCTTTTTTTTCTTCTTGGTTTGACTCAGGAAGAGAAGTGGGAAACTAGACAGAGCAATTTCAAATAAATTCTTGGTGTCCATAGGCTTTTTCAACTGCAAGTCAAGAGAAAGTTCTGAAAATATTTTAAAAATAATGCTGTGCTTGTTGTGGTTTTTCTTTAAGTTTTGCTTGCTTTTCTTTTCCTCTTTACATTCATTTTTGGAATGTTGTTTTGTATGAGAATAAGGAAAGGTTTTTTTTTGTTGTCCAATTTGATACTTGATGGCAGATATCACAACACTCCTTAGTGTGTCAGACAGTGTCTATTGGCACATGTTCAGCATGTTGCCTGAGAAATAATGTATTTTCTCCACTGACATTAAAGTATTATTTCGGCAGTGAGACTGTATTTTAGTAACACAAAATATGTATAGATACTTGATTCCTTACTGCTAATGAGAAAGATGCTTTTAATTACTTTTTCAGTAATGTGTTCATCAGATAAATACTGAACATCAAAGCAGGAATATGAAGACTGCAAAATTGTAAGAACTGTTTCATTCTTAGTTCAGCTTTATTGTTTATGCAGAGTATAGAGTAAAATTCTAATGACCTGATTGCATGATATTTCATGTAAAATCTCTTTTTCTGGCACAAAGTACAAGAAGCATAACTGATGAACATCTATTCCATGTTTCATCATCATTGTGTAATGTATGGTAAAGTCCTTATTTTACAATATTGCTGTTAAAACATTATGGAGATTAATAACTTTATTAATTTCCTTTAAGTCTTTTTGTGGTTGAATATAAGACACCGTTTCAAAATCAGTGAGGACAAGAGAGCAGTAGTATTTCTGTTTTAGAGGTCATGGATGGGATAAAAATTAGATTAGTAGAATTTAGTCTTTTGAGACCTTATTTTTCTCAGCACTCAGCATTATAAAGCACTTTAAATATTCATATCTAACCCTGAGTCTTAAGTGTCAGTCTTAATTTCACCTCTGAGTTACACAGGAAGTTAAAACTTAAAATTGAATGTATTTAAAGTAGGATGATGAAATAATTTGAGAGATATTACTCTTGAGATTCCAAGGCTTGATATTTTTATCATCTGTCAAGTTGTAAATATTTTGATTATATACTGGCAAAGACAGTATCTGTTATTTGCAAAAAATAAAGATGAGTGGTTAACTACAGTCTGTCTTCAGTTATATGCTAAGCTTTAGACCACATTTTGAAGGAAGGAGGGATTAAAAACTACGTGATAAAGAAAATATTGGTTAAAATAAAACCAAATTTCATTGTGCACAGTAATCTGATTATTTCTTTGCTAATATATTTTCCAGATTAAGAAAATCCAACTGGTTTGATAAACATTAGTTGAAGCATTTGGGGAAAAATCACAGGAAAAAGTATTATCTAAATTGGTGAAGATTAAAAGCCTTAAAGCATAAGGTCTGCAGTAACTGAACTGTACAGTTTATTAAACTGTAAAACTGAATTGTAATGCTGTAAAATGAAAGGCAAGTAACATGGTCAATTGTCCCTATGAAATGAGATCTCCCTGCCTGAAGTCAACTAAAGAATCCTTCAAGTTGGATATATTTAGATATGTGTAGGTGTTTGTAGGCACACATCAATGTAGTAGTTGTTAATTGGATGATTATGAATGGATACATACATCCATTAATGCAGCTGTAATCGAGTCAATGTGCTCAGGGGTTTCAGTGGATATTTCAGAGTACAGAAAAGATGTGGATGTACTGCAGTTGGTCCAGGAAACGACCACAGAGGTGATTCAGGGACATCTAAGGGGCAGAAGGAACTGTATGTTCAGCCTGGAGTGAAGTCTGAGGAGTTCTCATCAATGTGTGTGAGCACCTGATGGGAGGCAGCTGTATAGACATATTATATAGACATAAAGAAGATGGAGCCAGATTCTTCTCAGTGGTGTCCAAGGACAGGAGGTGATGGGCACAAACTGAAACACAAGAAATTCTACATAAATATAGGAAACAACTTTTCTTACAGTAAGGGAAGGTCAAGCATTGGAACGGGCTGCCCAGAGAGGTTGTGGAGTCTCCACCTGTGGAGATATTAAAAATCTCTTTCTTCAGAGTCCTAAGCAATGTGCTCTGGCTGCCCCTGCTTGAGCAGGGTGGGGGTTGGACTAATGAATCTCTCAAGGTTTCTTCCTCTCTGACTCTCATATCCTGGGATGTAGAGAAATATCTATTCAATTGTATAAGGTTCTGCATTATATTCTATATAATTTCTGTTCAGGTCACACATGTGCTAGAAAATTGGTTTGAACTAGAAGATGAGAAAAAAAATGTATAAACTGTAATTTGAAAGGAAGAAATCTGGAAGAGGTATGAGAGATATGACAGAATACTCTGAATCAAGGACTGTAATCTTCAGGTAATGGATAGTGCTATTTAAGCTAAAAGGCAGTAACCAAGTGAAAGTTGATATGAATGTAGAGATTCTTAAAAATATGTGCAATGAGATTCAAGAATAATGTTCCTCTTAGACTGAGAGATTGTAGCTGGTAACAACTATCTAATTTGATCAAAATGAAGTAAAATTTCACAGAGAAGCTGAAGATCCTTCTAACTTACAGCTCAAACTCCCCTGTTTTGAACTCTGCTTGAGAATACAGAAGTATTTGAAATGGTCAGTAAAAGGACAATGGATGTACTTTCCTCAGTGTTGTCCTTGGGAACATCACAGATTATCCACGGAAAAATTTATCCTGTGTACAGCACAGCAAATCACTGCAATAAATTTTAGCCCACACTGTTGTAAGAAGCAGAAAATATGAAAAGAGCTGTTGCACAACCTTAATTACTGGCAGTGTCACTAGGCTTTTTATAATGCAGTTCTATAATGTTTCTTAAATCAAATAGAAATATTTCGTTAGAGCCAGATACGTAACTGTATGAAGTGGTAAGAATTGCAGTATGCAGCAGGATAGAACTATTTCATGTGTATCACTACTGTTCAGGACACTTGAGGAAAATAACTAGGTTTATTAGAAGCACTTTTGGTTAGCTAAACATTTCTGCTTGATGGGATTTGCATAAACAGATATGAATTTAGAATGATTCTCTGCACATGATAATATTTGCCTGTTAACATTCCAAGACAATGTGCTGAATCTAGGGTCAGTTCTGGTGCACTCTAACCAAGTGCTGTTGAAAAGAAAAAGGCACTTCTACGTTTTTTCCCGTTTCTTGTTTTGTACTGAGACTTTGCAGCCTCTGGACAGACCTTGGCTCTTTGCACGTTATGAACAGCATAGCCTAATTAGGGCACACAGCAGGAATTGGGAGCTTATGGGATAAGAGACAATGAATGGGTGAAAGATGTGTTGTGGCTTCTTCTTTCTACACATGTGCTGGAACCTCTGCTCCTGAAAAAGCTTGAAGAGCATAAGAATGCACTTTCCCTTCCTTTTAGCTCAACCGTGTTGCTAGCAGGGAGAAAGGTAAGAACCATGAGAGAAAGAAAAGCAAATGCATATACTCCCTCTAATACTCTCCCTGCCTGCAGTTGGGGCTTTTGAGTATTTAGTGAACTTTAGTGGATTGATCTTCGAAGTTTTCTCTGTGTCCCTTAGAATCCAAGTGAATTTAGAGCATCTGGAAAATAATTTAGCAATGAGCTCTCTATGAAAAATTATCTCTGGTTGTTTTGAACCTGGCTTTTAGTGGCTTCATTTCATGCCCTGTGGTTCTTGTACTGGTAAAGAGTCAAAATGCACCCATTTTCTCCATTTTATTCATGATGTGGCTGAGCTCTGTCATACCCCCTCTAATGTGCCTCTTTTTAAGAGTGCAATCCCAGTTTACTTTATTCTTCATCCCTTACACAAAGGAGACACTCTGCATGTTCTCCAGACCTTTTGTCATCCATGGTTATCTTAAACCTTTTGTGTCCTTCCATATACTAAGGGCCTGAAGAATAAAATGAAAGGTTGCTACTTAGGCAGACAAGGTCAGAAGAACACCTACAGACAGAAAATGTAATTGTAGCACCAAAAGCTAACTTGATTCCTATTTAACTATTCTTAGTGATTTAATTAATCTTGATCCATTTAAAAGCTAGAAGTAAAAATACAACTGTCTCTTTCTTTTCATAACCTTTAGTAACCACATAGTGACAGTAATCAGGTTTCTTCCCAGTATTACCAGTATCTTAATGCTTCAATACCTTCTGATACATAGCAACTGTCTTCTTTTTTCGTGACTCTTAGGTGAAAATAATTTGCCCAAGCTTCTTTCTGAATTCTAGGTAACTATACAACTAGATATTCTGCACTGACAGATGAAAAAATGTATATATTTTTAACTTCATTTCCATCCCTCTTACTCATGCAAATAACATGTGCATTCCTGATGTAATGGTAGCGTGTAGGACTCCTCGATTAATGGGAAGGAATTCATGTGGGTCCATCTTGTAAGAACCTGTGGGATAATGGAAAGTTTGCTGTGCGCTGTTAAGTGCCCTGAAGAGTTATCTGTGGGAAGGGTATCTGTGGTCTGACATTTTTCTCAGTCCATTTTCTCATGTTTGTTTTCATTTATGTGATGCAGTAACTTCCTATTTTCCAGGGAGAAGGTATAACTCTTGTACTAACTCTTATCTCTTGCTCCCTTCCCCCCTTTTTATTGTGGGTGAGAATATTGTGGGTGCTTGGGAAAAACTAAATAGAAAGAGTTATCAGACACAGGAAGAGAAATTTAGGACAGAAAGTAAGTGAGAGAGAAGTAAAATATGGCTGGATCAGCACAAATGTCCAGAAGTCATGGTAGTGAGTATAACACAAAAACTTGTTTAGATAACCACAAAAGGAGAAGTAGGTGTGGATTTTGTAGGAGCTTTTTTTGGGCTAGATCAGCCCTTTCAGTTGTAAAGTTTTTGTGCTCCTGTCCCTTGGCTTGGTCATGGCTGAGCAGACCCCAGTTTGGATCTGTGTCTGTCCTGTTAAGCTGTATAAAGGGAACTCTTACGACAGGTTGCCATTCTGCCTTTCTATGCTTGAGGGCTCATATAGCTGTGTATTGTTATGCCCCTGGTTTTATTTCTCTTAACACTTGCCCTTGTTTAATTTTAATCATAGTGTTCAGCACTGTTTGCAAACACGAAGCCGTTATGTCTTCTGTCGTCTTGAATGTGAGAATGTCATTATGACCATGGGTCACTTCGGGCTGCCTGTCACCTGTGGCTGTGGAAATGAGTTACTGTAATCAAGGCCAGGTTCAGCTGGGCCCTCAGAAGTTGTGTCTGTATTGAGCGATACTCTTGCTTTTGTGGCGTTGTTCCTGCCCTTTATGTTTGCCCACAAGTTTTGTGAAACTTTTTAGGTCCTGTTAATAATCACTTGAAACTAGTTTTTAGCTTTTAGAGGTTTCCAGAAGACGTAATTTACACTTGCTTTAGAGAGGATTCCTTTTAAGAAATGGCTCAGGACCTCATGTGAACATGTCAGGTTTCTACAATATGAGAAGCTAGAGGAAAAACTCTTCCCATGGTCTGAGGAGAACAGTATTCACAAGGGTGTATCTGCCAGGCTGAATTCTGTGGATGATACAGAGACGTTATGGCATGATTCCCTCCGGTCGAGATTTTTCTGGTTTTGATAAACCAGTTAAAAACACATCATATAGGCTTGCTAATTCTTGCCCATGTACTTGGCTTTTTGAAAAAAGGCTTTTTTCCTGTGTGTTTTCAGTGATGGATGTGGAACATTTCTTAAGAGCTTTTCTCACATAGATGCGATGCAATCTTATAATTTGACTTCCTCTACTTATAATTTGATGTCGTCTAATCAGTGAGATCAAAGTGATTTTATTTCATCTCTGAAACAGAAGTTAGGTTTAGCAGTTTGATTAGAATGAACTCCAGGAACAAAAGAAAGGCCATAATGGGTCAGATCACATGTATGTAGCACAAAGTCCTGTCGCCAGCAGTGGTAAAAGGGGATGCATATTTAAAAATGTAAGAATATAATCAAATTACTATAATATTTTCAAAGAATGCATATTCTCTATCCAGCAGTTTGCAGCTTAGAGGCTTCCTGAGTTAGCATCAGTATCTTTCTTTTCCAATGTATTATCAGCACTGTGACTAAGGGGTGGCCTGAAAGACAAGTAAGGAATGAAAAGCTGAATGCCAAGTTTTAGTGACTGGTAGTCAAGGAAGATGGCAGAATTGTCCAATTTTGAAAAGAAGGAAGAGATTCAGTACGTGATGCTGGCCAAAATATAGTGGAAGGGAAAAAAGGTGCACTGTCAGACTAGGCCTCTCTCTGTGTAGGCTTCATAGGACTGTTCTTTAAATAATCTGAAATGCTAGAGCTTTGCGAATAAGAATAATGGTGTTGTGGAAAGGGTGCTATATGCAGACATCTGTGCGTGGAGTTCATATTTTGTATTTTTTCTTTGGTGTTAATGACTCCACTCCTGAACTGTGAGAATGAAGGCGACATCTCATTTCAGAGGAGGGGAGTTCCAGGGTCTCCTGTGGCAATTTCTACCTGAGAGATGTTTGTAGGAGGCCCCAGTACAGCTGTGCTAGTACACTTGTGCCAGTTATCTTAGGAGATATGGATGTCTACCCTATTTTCTTCCAACCCAAAATGTTGACATTTCTGCTAACAGCTTCCAGCACTACTGTGCTCCAGAATTCTGAGGTTTATTTCAATTAAAGAGGCAATTTCAAAGTTGTATTCATTGGTAAAAGACACTCTATAGGTGAAATTATACATGAGGATGATTCAACATTGTCATTGGGCAGAAGTATCTTCCAAAACCCACTGAGAGTGCTGAATGAGTAAAAAACATAGGCATCAGCCATTTTCAGAACAATGGTCATCTAGAGCAGAAAATGGGAAGCTTTCTAATTTCTTTGCTCTCTCAACAGTTCTAAATCTGTAAATTTCATGCTCTTTATCCCTTCTTCATTCCAGATTCTTGGCACATATCCAAATACATTGGCTGACCACGCACCTCTAGGAAGTCTATGTTTCTGTGCTTTGTCTGTATTTGCTGTCTTTTCTGTAAGCACTAGAAAAGGATATGTAGTATAATGTATTCACCAAAGTCTTTTTTAACTTCAAATTTGCTGTCACTTCAGACCAATATTCTTGAGAGGTCAAAATTTATTTATTCTCTGTGTAGGAGGTTCCTTTTGCAAACCAGACTTGTGGTTAATAACTGATTATCTATCACTTAGCCCCTCTCTGCCCTGTCCAAAAGAATGCTGCCATCCATTGTTGTTTGAATATACAGCTGGTAGAGCCACAGCACTTAGAGTTTGATAGCTAAGTCCTGAAATGATTTTTCAAATTTTATAACATTTTTTGCCTTCATATTAATTTTAAAATACATCTTTATGACATTCAAATTTCCTGCAATACACTGTGATAACAATATTCTAAAAGTAAATGCTCTAAGACAGCTTTTCCAGTGGTGAAATCAAAGGTAATTTACATTTATCTATTCCTAATTTGGACAGTTGCCCATTTTCCTATACGACATAACTGAGCGTGTTGCCTTTTAAAAAATTTATAACTCTGCTCCTCCAGGGCATACCACTTTCTGCTTCACTGCTTTCCTACAGTGGATCACCCAGAAAACATTCTACCATGTTGTATTTTCTACAAATTTGGATACCCTAGGAAGTCTAACTGAAAAGAGCTGTTGTCTGCAGTCATTTAGTTAAATTAGTTTAGTTTAAATTAGTGATATTCACCACTTAATTCCTCCTCACCCTAGAAAACTTACCTTATTCAGATATAGCTTAAATAACATGAGATTTATCATAGAACAACTGTCATGGTTTTTGTGAGTGGATAATTAAATGTGTCTGAGGGGTTTTTTTAATAATTTGGTTTTTGGTTTTTTTTTTCCCCCCACAGAATTTGTGTTTCAAATGGTACTGATTATGATTTATATTCAGTGAGTGCCAGTTTTTATCTGCTGTTATACAAATGCCTCCCTTTTGCAATTTTTCTAAAGAGTGTTCCTTTTGTAATTCAAATGGATTTCTTTTATAACCAACATTGCTAGCTCCGGACTTGTTTCCTCGTTTTCATTTTTAAGGTCTTAAAATGTCCTTATTTAAGTTTGAAGCCAAATTACTAATGTCTTCAACGGGATTAGAACGAATCATCTTAAAGCCATGTGCTGTTTCACATGCGCTTTCCATTGTCAACACTGAATTTTGTTGCTGGTCATAATGCTCTGTCTTAAATGCTGGTTGTATGGGCATTGTAGCAGTGATGCACTACTTTGCTGAAAATATTAATTCTGGGCAAATTTGTGCATACTTCAGTTAATTCTCTCCTAGTCATTGAGGTACCATTGTGACAAGATGTCACGTTCCACCGTGGGGAACTGCGGAGAGTTCTTTTGAAAATGGATGGTCGGGAATGAAATTAAGCCAAGTGAGGCAAACTTTGTATCTGAGAACCATTTATTGATAATGAAAACGAGAAGGAAAAGGAGTTGTCCAAACAAAAGAGGGCTAGAAAAGACAGAAAAGAAGAAAGGAAAATGGAAAGGAATGGGGGAGAGAGGGAGAGAGAGGACAGGGAGGAAAAGAGGGCGTTACACCAGCAAGCCAGGGCAGTGCAGTCGGTGTCCAGGCGGCGAGGGGTGTGCACGCTGCCTGCCTGTGGCCAGGCTGGGTCTTAGCGAGCCTGTGCGGCTCCACAGGCGATGGCACTGGACACGTGGTGAGTGGGCACTTGGACGGGAGGACCAGGACCCTGGGCAGGGTCACAGTGGCTGGCTGGATCAGAGCGGCAAGTTTGGAAGTTGGCAGCCCGGGCAAGGATGTGGGGCGAAGTGGCAAGGCAGCGGTCAGGGGCGCAGGAAGGCAGGACAGGCGTGCGGGCACACCAGTGAGAGCAGGAGAGCCAGAAGGCAGGCTGGGGGCAGGGCAAAGGAGGGAGCGAGCCCCAGCGAGCAGCAGTGAGCCCTCACACAGTTGGTTTTTATACCCCCCCGGCCCCTCCCAAAGTCTGCCCACTAACGGGGAGGTATTGGTCCAGTCCAACCTTCCTGTACTGTCCATTGGTGGAGACCTCTTCATGACCTGTTTGGAGAAGCCCCCCACAGTGTCTCCTACTGACTGCCTCATGGGAGGTGTTGCCAGGTGAAGTGCCCCCAGAGATGAGGCTTTCCTCCATCTTCTCCTAGCTGCCTTCTATGAATGGCACATGTGCGACCCCTCCGCCACATGCCTCTGACAACCGTTGTTGAGGCATAACTAAAAGGAAATTGGCTCCTCACACAAGAATAGCATTTAGCATTTTCTTTAAAGTAAAAACCAGCAAACTCTTCAGAGGTTTAGTGAGCTAAGCCAGGAAAGTGTGAGAATGAATGTGCCTATCTACAGTGACACATAAGCAAGTAGAGGCAAACTTATTGGTAGAGAACTTTTTTCAGCCCTATGACAAATACTGTTGTTCTCCCTTTTCCCAACAGAATTTAGTTTGCCTACAAGAAAATTTTCATTCATCTAGATGTTTTGGAGCAGTATCAGTATTACTCCATGTAAATATGTTCTAGACTTTACAATGATACATCTGCTTCAAAGTAAATAAACACTTAGGTTGTTCTTATGTTATCTTTGTGGACTGCACCCATGAACTAATCCAAAATGAGTCCTCACTAGAGTGGGTGTTTGCATCCATACCACAGTGCTGGGACTTGTCACCCATGTGGCACCGAGGCAGAATTCTTAGCATGTTTCATGTCCTGGATAGTGAGAGGGTTGTACCTGTGTACCCAAGTGATAAGATGTGCATATTTGTGCCTGGCTGCAGGTGAAGAAGATGCAAGTCCTTTGGGTTCAGGGGAATATAAATACCCTGGAAGGGGAAAACTAAACTGAGTATGTATGCGTACTGTGTATCTAGAGGGAACCCTACAGCAAATGGGGCTCAGAGCCATGCTTGTTTTTCCTGGGAAACTCAGCTGAATTTGCAGTCCTTGCTCTCAGCTGGTTGGATCACTCCAGCCATGATCCCAGGACTGACATTAGAAGTTTAGCAATACAGTGAGTCAGGAAAGTAGGACTTGAACATGACTCATAGAATGAGCCAAGCAAATGTTATATTTACACATTTATAATAATCTTATTCCATGTCTCAAAAAACAAAGGTTCTGGAAAGAGTATTGAGAGAACCAAGCAACCATGATCTGCCTGTGCAATATTGTGAGAAGGAGAACTAATGTGGTCCTCTGCTTTTGAAACAGGGAAACAGCATGAAGGATTGAGAGGAGTGCTTGAAGCATACTAGAACAGAAAATACTGTTTCATTTGTCTATAATTTTAAAAGAATATTGAAAAGTTGAAAAACAGAAACAAAAATTACCTGCAATTTGGGAAGTCTAAGAGAGTGCAGGATTTCTGTTCAATCAAAGTTTCAAACTGTGAAAACAACTTTAAGGAATTTATGAACTGTGTTCAGAGTTGTTGCACAATAGCAGTATAACTTTGTTTTCCTACATCTTCTCTTGTATTAATCAGATACCCATCTTTACAGGACATGATTTACTCTCGTGCCTATGAATATTCCAACCAATCTCCCAACAGGGTAAGGAAAGGAGACAGAACAGATGGGATTTAAATAGTACAGCCAGATTTTAATTAGCACCTGAGTAACCACAATGCCACTAAATTATAATAAACTAGAAATGGATTTGATCTTGCAATAGGTATATTCTGATGATGAAATAGTATGATCAGCTTAACCTATGTGTAGGTTAAGTTTTTTAAACATTTGATTTAGTTCTCAAAATAGTATTCCTGCTGGAATCCCTAGACACACTAGGGAAGGCAAGCATTCAATATTTTGGATGTTGAATCACCTAATTGAACTAGCATTGTAGAAAATGTTATCTGAAATAGTTTCAGAGCCATTGAACTGCATGATGGCTCCCAGTGTAGCTGAAAGCTGTGGCAACAGACAGATGTCAGTGATTTGCATACCTTTAGATTTTTTTAATATATTGAGAAAAGCCAAATGTAATTAAAAATTTAAAATGGTACCTGGAATATGGGCAAAAGATATTTTGTAGCAATTTCTAACAAAAAAGTGTTATTTTGAACTAGGCGTTTTCTTTCTTTTTTTTTTTTCTCCTTGTGCAGTCAGAATAATGAATATTGAATATGATAGTTTTCCTGGGACTCTTCTAGTATACTAGGAGGATTCCCGTATGGAAAATGACTGCTCTTGCTAAGTACCTAGAAGAAGAATATAACACAATTGGAAAATATGTCTAAGGGTAAAATATTTTTTATCTAGTTATTAAACCACTTAGAGTGGCTCTCGGACTATTTTGCCTAACCCTATATTCTCTCTGTGCAGTTTCATATGGTTCAGCTACAGCTGCTCCAGTGAAATGCTGAGACAGATGCCTGGATTATAGTGCACTAGTACCTTCTCCCATGCTTTCATCTCTGCTTAACAGGAAGCTTTTCTATTGATACTGACCACCTCTGAGCAGCAAACATATGATTGTACTGTTGGCAGACAGGATTATCAGTTGAATAATTTCTAGTTTTCAAAGGTGGCCTTAGTTCGGTTTCAGATTTCTCAGAATTTTGGACCTTGCAAAATTATGTTGTATGTAGTAGTAGCCTTTGAGTCACACGGTTCGTTGATGGATGATATTCAATGAGAAAACACACTAAGATCAAGAAAGTTGAAAACATCTGTTTTCTGGATTTCATCCTGCTCTATTGCTAAAATGGTATGTGTTGGACAAACCCTGCCATATCCCTGTGTTGTATAAGGAAAAACATTAATGACATTTAATGTTTACAGCTGTTCTGAGAACACTGCCTGGTGCTAGCATATAAATCCTACTGGGAGACGGAGTGCTATGAACTTACAGGATGTATATGAGATTGGGGTATAGGGAAATGAAAAATTTTGGATATGTCAGAAAGAGAAGGGTCATGGATAAATGTTTTTTTTACTAGTTGCTGCAGCCTTCTTTAGTAAGAATACGTAAACAGACTAGGAGCAATCTAGCCATTGTTTTTCATGGCATTACAGCACCAGAGTACTTTTGCAATTGCAGGTACGTATATAAAACTAAGGCTGAGTGGTATGCAGATTCACTTGAGAATTCATTTGTTTTCATCACTCACCAAAATATTAAACTTATCTTGGTAGTTTAGGCATAAAAATAACTGTTCGTTGAAAATTTGGCAGGAAGCTGATCATTAATGAGGATAAATATTCTGGTGAAAAATAGTTTCTGTTTTTCTATTGGAAAACCATCACTCATGTAAAAGTAATACCTTAACTCCACTACCCAGAAAATAAGACAACACTTTGTAATTGCCTTTCTATGTTATGCATGTGTTATAATCATTGTCCTCTAGGACCATAATGAGAATATGGGAACTCTGTTTCTTTGACCTCATACTTAGCTGTGTGTTCAAGGAAGGATGAGTTCAGAGATGGTTATCAGAAGAATAAATAAAACTTTTTTTGTATTTAACAAATTTAATCTAGTAATCTACTGAGCAATTGTTCCAGACTCTGTCTCTTTCACAGGCAGAAGCTTTGCCTTAATGCTGGCAAGGGATGGCTGTGTACCTTGCCCCAGGTTTCTGAGCCTGCTGTTCTCTCTCTGCTATGGACCCTCCTAGCATATATACTTCGCATGAAGCTGTTTGGGCTTAAATAGACCCCCAGAGAAATCATTAGTCTTCCTGTATTGTTTAGCTTGGTGAATCCAGGACAGTTGTGCATTTCAGTCTTCATCTAAAACTTATTTTTTGAGTTTTACATGAAAGTTTTGAATAAATCACAAATAGTTCTGGGAGCAGGACCAAAATGCAAGTTTTCATTTTCCCCAGTGAAATTTCCAACCACCAGGCTGCAGTCTTGCTTCTATTCATACCTTCATCACCTAAAAATAAAATAAAATAAGTAACTAACTTCTGTTAAGCTTTCCTTTAGTGTAACGCTGTGTTAGATGCGTTCAGACCACTCCTTCCAAATTGTTCACAGAGAATTTTAATGCTGTTTTTCCTCTTCTATGTATCCCAGCTTGCCTGAGTCAGGAAACTGGGAACTCAACTGCTAAGGGAGAATGGCTTCAGTGCTGTACCAAAGGAGAAAAAGCAGTTATTTTTCAGATAAAGCAGGGAGATGTTTAGTGACTTCAGTTTCCTCTGGGGGTCTTCAGAGTTGGTTTGATGTGTCTTTTTGGATCCCAGTTTTGAATTTCATGCGAAAATTGATAGGGACTGAGTGTTAGGTTGTTATTCCGAAAGGAGAGTGATGCCTAGACCATGCAGTGAAACTTCAAGAAACCATGTTCAGAACAAGCGAAAGGAAATAATTTCCTACATAGCAGGCATTTGTGAAGGTTATTATGGATAGAAACAGTTTGTACAGGTTGAAGCAAGAATGAAAACAGCTTGAAAGATAGTTCCATTGAGGATTGTTGAATAGGTAACTGGATTAGGCTCAGCATATCCTGTGAGCAGAAAATAGAAGCTAGCAGAATATATAGGAGAAATATCACATATACTTGTCCTGTTCTTTCCATTCCCTGAACATCCATTTGTAGCAGCCATTGTTGAAGAAAGTACTACAGGGCTGTAGGGATTCTGGATCTGCACTAATGGGGTTATCATATATTTACCTTCTCCTCCAGTTCACTTCCAGTCTGTTCTGTTTCTATGTAGTTGTGCTCTAAGACCCCTTTATACAGCTTTATTGAGTAAAGGTTTCGCATATAGGCATCCGTTTTCAACCAGTGAGCGATTTACTTTTCCACAAAGCACTAGCTTTGCGTATCACCTATTCTCATGCCTTCATATAGTGCATTTGAGTCATGTAAGGTCAGTAGATTTGAGCCTCCCTGGTGTCTTCAAAACTGTGCTTTTGATAATTTTTGAAAACTGGTAGTGTGATTAAATTTTCTTGTAGTTTATTTTGGATATCATGCCTTTCAGTCAGTTGTAGACGATCCGTAAGTCTCCAAATAAAATAACACTTGGTAAGTAATTGAATGCAAAACATGGACAATAGCCTTGAAAAGGAAAAATAATGCTTTTATTCTGCCTTTGATTTATTAAATTAAAATACCACAGAAAAGGACTCCATGTCAAATTTCAGTTTTAACTTTATCAGAATTTGCTATTTTTTAAAATAAAATGTCTTGAAAATGCAAGAAGAAAACAATTTCTGTTTGGAAAGCTAATGACAGATATATCTATTTCAGAGACCAAAGCATTTTTAAAAATACTTGTGTTACTATATGTATATTTTTAAAAAATGTGGATAGATGTTATGATCACTTCATCTTTACAAAATATGTTTTTAGTTTTTATGAGATAGAAGTTAAATACAAATGATGGATTTGAAATTTATTTGGAATTCTGTATAGGAAGTGGTAATAAAACATAAAGTAGAAGGAAGACCTTAATGCCAAATGAAAACACAATCAACGTTGCCTGTGTAGTTTCTGAACACTGTGGGCCATGCCTCACCTGGAAGTACAAACATGAAAGAAACATAGTAAAAGGTGAAGCAAAGCCTTTTATGCTACTGGTAGAGAGATTCTCAAGGTGAGTGAATTTCTATAATAAGTAATTCTTCTACCTCTGTTTATGGGTAAGCTATACTGGCAAATTATTTTGACTCATCTTTTGCTGTTTGTTTTATGAGTATAAAAAGGACACAAGTACAAAAAGGTATAGCTTTTGTCCCCCGAAACAGACCTTTCAGATATGTGCACACACAGGTATGTATAGATAAGCTGCTGATACACACATGCAGACATACATGCAGCACACCTATGCATACATATATAAACACACACGTTATAGGTGTATGTTATATCTCTGCTGATCAGTGCAGGCACAATGGCTCGTGAGATGTAGCTGCCACTTGCCCATGCACAGCTGCTCCGAAGGTCACAGGTCTCCTCTGTGGTCTTATGTGCCAGCCTCATGTAGTGTCTTGGGGTGTCCTAGAGTGACCTCAAAGATGTGAAAAGGCTACTGAGTTGAGTTCAAAAGTACTGTTTTTAATTATTGTGAGTAACAGTTTGGTAATGATATGAATTGTATGGTATTTTTTTGTGTATGTCCAAAGGAATTTCTGTAGTCCCAAAAGCAAGGACTGCTAACCTGACCTGCATACAATTAGGAAGTTTTTGCAAGAATATGTGGAAGTAAATAAAACAAAATTTTTACAGATTGGCTTAACTGTTACTCTAAGACATGCTGATGAAGACATTTGTGCAGTCTGGCTCTCCTCACTTATTTCTTCTGACTTCTTGTTGGTACAAGACACTGATGTAGCAAAGCCAAAAGATTCAGAAGTCTCTGACAATTTAAGCTGATCCAGAGTTGAAGAAAATCTAAATTTTGTTTGTATATATTTAGATATGGAAAATTTAAGTCTATTTTCTTATGTTCAAAATGCTGTAGATTACACATATATACACAATGTTACATTGTTTTGTGACTCTTTGTTCACTTCTAATAATTCTGACCTCTGGTGTTCCTTAAATACAGGTTATTCAATTGATTAATTTTTCTGTTGGTATAATATGTAATTACCTAGAGACAGGCTGTAAATGGAGCAAGATCTGCATATGTAGCTAGAATTAGGAAAGGAATTAATGTGGAATTCAAAGATTCTCGAAAGCAAATGAGATGATGCAGTGATAGGCATTACCAGCCACTTAGCTACAGATATACATCTTTCTGTTCTTTTGAAGAGATTATGACCTTGGCAGGGTTATCAAGTCTTCAGCTTCTGGGAGATGTTCAGGCCTCAGTTTTTATGAACATTGGGGTTCCATTTCTGTCTGGAAGGAAGTAACCTCTTCTTCAGGAGGGTGGTTTCTGTGACGTTACAGACACTTCCATTTCTTTGAGATGAGATTATAGGATCTACATGTTCATACTGGCTTTGTTCTCAGTGATCTCTTTTGATTGCTTCTTTACAAGTTACATTTTTAAGCAATGTGAGCCTATGAAACTTTACTTGTGAATGTTCTTCAAATTTATGGTGAGTTTCACTCAGGAAGGATGTGTTAATGGAGCTGCTTTGGCTTAGGAGAAAGGAAGCCTGTGATATGAAGCTATTAAGTAACTTATCTAAAATGTGAAGTAAATGGCTCTACTGCTTTTGTCCCATTTCCTGTGTAGGCCAGATATTTTCTCTTGCAAGTGCTATTGCAAGATCAGCATATCTGAGGTTTTTTAGAAAATATTATTATATTTGAAGGCTTTGCTCAAAACCAGTATTTTTATAGAGTGCTAACTGAGCTTCAGACTCTGGTTTATTTATTACAATATTTGCAGCTGTGAATTTTTTTAAGCAATGAACTCCATGTTAATGTTTTTTAACATATTTAGGTAGAAATAAATAAAATACTATAGGATGAGGTAGTTCTCACCTCTAAATATTTTCTTGAAATTGGATGGCTTTTGACAGAAAGCCTGGTTATTGCCAAATATGACTGTGAAGCTGCTATATCTATTAAAGGAAGAGAGCATGAAGTGCAAGTGAATACATTTTGTTGCTGCTCTGTACAATGAACAAACATATCTAGAATGTGTTTAAATTGGTAAGATTATTCTGTTTTCCATCATGGGCTTCCATCCATGAGAGTGAAAGGTGTCATTGATAGAAGTGTTGTGGCATCAGTGGTTACTGACAATGTCTGGGAGATTAAAATAAATGACAATTTAACCCTTCAAAGCAGAAACTTTGCACCTAACAAAATAAAAACCATTCAAGTTTGCTGGAGTTCAGACATTGTTGCTACAGTATCTTTTATGATGGTTTGATTTTTTGTCATGAATTCATGGGGTGTAAGTAATCAGTGAGAGATTCCTGTCAAAAATCAACTGCTAATCCTGTCAGTGAGGCTGTGTAAGAGCATTTGCTCCTGTGTTTCCTCAGAATCAACATTTCAAAGCAGAACAGGGCAAAGTAATACTACTTTGCAGTGGATTCCACCCC
>VZTH01010339.1:704685-742901 GCA_013397815.1 Aleadryas rufinucha
ATAAGAAGAGCCGTATTATTTTTACCTGGCATTGTTGAAAATTTATTTGAGGATAGTCCTATTAATTTTATAGGGATTATTTATTCATTGATTTAAGTGAGGATACATGCTCATCATGCAAGTTTGCCAGTTACTTTTTAAGTATTGACAAATTCCACCCAGTTTTATCAAGGGTGGTTTTACACAGTCTGGACTGTATAAAATTAGTAGCCATCTGCATTCAGCATACGTTTGTTTTGTCACAGAGCAGGTCTAGATTTTTAATAATGCTTTTATTTTTTGTGTATGAAAGTGTGTTTTATCTTATTTGATAATGAACAATGAACAGCAAGTTAAGAATACTTTATAGGGAGGAGTGGGTTGAAATGCCTGGGAAAATAAGCTGTGTCTGAAGTCATTAAACAGGAGTTCCCTCTGGTAGAATGCTATGCTGGAAATTTTTGGAGCATAGGTTCCACACAGTGAAGTTGGAGATATCTATACAAGTCATCAGTGTTCATCATATATGTGGACTGATAAGCAACCATTTTTATATATTGCCCAAAATACTACCTGACAGCCAGTGCAGTCTTTAAACACACACACACAGCATCTACACTTGACTTGAAACTACTGCAGTATTGTTAGGCATAGTCAAGTTACACAATAGGAATGCATTTAAGTCCTGTTTCAATTCTGAAACTGATAAAACTGATTCATGGTATAAGCTCAAGAGAAACACCTGTCCAATATTTGCCCTCAGTTCCTTTTTTCAGGAAATATATTTCACAACCCTACAAAAACGTTCAGTGGATCAGTCTCTCAAAAATGGTTCACTGAAATATTTGTAAGACACAAACTAAATTTTATCCCAACTAGGACTGTGAATATTGAAGGATAAAATTTTGAATGGAAATAGTAACTTTTACTTCTGCTTCAAAATATTTTACTGAGGTATACTCTGTGTCAGGATCCAGGTTACATAAGAGAATACATCCTAGTTCTTTATAATATCTGAAGATTGAAGTGTGGGGATTTTTGTGAGTAGTCATGGGTACTAAGTATGTGCTTTCTGTGTGGTGCAGATTTTGCAGGCTGAAGTTCATATTGCAGCTATGGAAGTCTTCTGATTAATGAGCAGTGACCAGATGACAGTGGAAAGCTATGACAAGCATTTTTCTTCTTCAGAAGCAGATGCAGGCTTTCAATGGTAGTATGAATAATAACAGGTATTCTTGTAATTTGATCTACTCATATCCAATCTTTCTCTGACAAAATGAAGCATAGGCATGCAGGGATTGCTGCTATGCTGGAGCAAAGTGCTGAATTGCTAACCCTAGTATTTTGTCTCCAGCAACCTTTTAAATCCTATTTGAAGCTACCTTTAACTGAAGAAAAATTCTTAATATTGTGGATGAACAGTTTTTGATCTGTCACAGGTATTGAAATTAGCTGTATATTTGTTTCACTTAAAAAAAGAATATTATGTGTTCTAGATAAATATTTCTCTTCTAGTAAAAGAAGTCAGGACTCAGTTATTGTGAATTTGAGTCATAATTTTGGTAGTAGTTATTTATATTATTCTTTGTCAACATTGGCTAATTACAAATATGCAGAAGTTCCTCATAAGTAGTTCATCTTGCACTTTCTTTTGCATAGAAATGTAGAAAAAAGTGAACGGAACCTTCTCATAAAAACTTGTGAAAAGCAAAATACTACTTGATATTAAGCAGAGACTATTTTTTTCTTTTGCAAACAATGAATCTTTAGATAAAACAAAATTATTTATTAAGGACAGCATAGTATAATACAGATAATAGAAGGTAAATAAACTGTGTAAGAGGTGTATGTAACCATGGTGTATTTGATTCAGTTTCATCATGACCAATTTGAATTTGTGGTGGACACACATCCCTTTGAGAGTTTACATCCTTTCTACTTTGGCTCATTGAGCGCACTGTTAAATTAATCTAAGGGCTTGCTGCTGCTGAACAAGGTTGTCTCCCTCTTCATTCTGGCCATATCCTCCTGCAGTTTTTCCTAATCTGGCTCAAGAGCTACACCAGCATGATACTTACCTTTCAAAAACAACAAGAACTTCTTGCTAATTTCAGTCTCCAGATGAAAGATGCAGCAATGCAAAGGCAGGAGGAGGGATATGACCACTTTTGTCAACAGCTAAATCACTTGAGCTGTATTGCAAAACTATTCTTTTTAAAACCCTGAGAAGCATGAGGTATTGACTTTATAGGTTGGCTTTCAGGAAGATGAATTCACTGAACGCTGAAGCAGGCATGTGTTTCCTCTGTGCCTTCAAAATGCTCCCTTGACCATTTCAGGTCAGAAGTGCCCAACAACTCACAGTGTATACTCAAGTCATGTTAAAGCTGCTGGGAGTGAGGCCTGCCCAACCTTCAGCAGACTGCATTGCTCTTGAACTTTGTCATCTAACAAGCAGATTTCAAACCAGTCTTTTGGATCAAACCTAAAAGCTAGGAGCTTTGTCTATAATCATAAATCAAATACACCCAAGATGATTCCTAGGCAGCTGGACCCATTGTCCTGGAGTAACTTGCATCTGTGCTAATAGTTTCCACAAAGCAGTGGATGAATGCAAACTAAATAGTAGTAATGGTTCTGCAATTTTTTAATGTCTCAAGCTCAGGAATAGTTTGGGGTAGTGCTGTTTGGCACACGCCAAACTTATCTCATGAAATACTACAACAGTTTGTAGTACAGTTGCAGAGAGTCTGCAGGTATGTCCTGTTTTCACTAGGTTAAAAACAGCCTCGAGCTTTGCTGACCTGTAGCTCACTGAGGGCAGTACTTTCCTGAGGAAGATGCTTTCAGCATCTTCACTGTCACCTCTTCATTTCTCAGCCGCCTCTGATGAAGGTGGGTGACACTGGCTGCTGCATGCTAACCTCCATGTAGGGGCTCCAGCCTTCCTGGTGCCATCCACCATGTCACCGCATTGATTCTGTGGTATGTCGCTAGTCCCTATAGCTCCAATGATGCCAGGACTATTTGTACTCAAAGGAGAAGAATCAATAGAGTCTACACTACTGAGCATTTTTATTTCTTATCAAGAGGCCTTTCTAAGCGTACCTATGCTGTTTGAAGGAGTGGGGTAGAAAGCATCATTAAACATCACTGCCTGAATTAGTTGTTGGTAATTAGTAACTTGGTGTAGAGTGCAGTGTAATTGTACTAGCAATATGCTGCCTGTGAGATGGGGGTTAATCCTGCAGAGCATGGCACAGTGCTAGCAGCAGGGTTTCTTCACATTTCAGTTCTGAGTCAGGTAAAGATGGCTTGGGAGTCTCTGTATCAGTTCCCTCTGCATAGTACAGATCTGCTCTTTCTCTTTGTCGTGTTGCACAAGTGATGCATTGCTGAGGTTCTGACTGTGGCTCATTTAGGAATTACTAGGGATAATCCTATCTCACACAATAAAAAATTAAATTTATTGGTATTTCTCCAGGGGAAAAAAATAGCTTAAAAATTTAAATTAATTTACAACAGATGTAAGAAGTCTCTGGACTGCAGTGTTTGCTGCTTTTAAATGTTTTGCAACTGTAACCTCAATTCCCGGGGAAAATGGCAACCAGTTAATATTAACTCTGGTTTTCCTATAGTTTGACATCATATCAAATATCAATATTCCTAGATCTGACATTTCCAATGCCAATGATTGCTGTTCATTCTTTCTGGTTTTGTAATTCATTAATAATAATTTCTGTGGCTTGTAGACCATTGTGCTAAATGAGTACATGGAACTGTCTATCTCACTCACCCCTTATGGATAGGAAACCTGTTGATCTGATGGACTTCTGAACTTATAGAAGAGCCTGTATTGCAAAAGAGCTATTTCATTAAATTACTGATGGCTGTGTTTCAGAAAGACCTCCATCTTGTTGCACAAAACAATGAAAATGGTGGAAGAACAAATAAAGATAGGGGAATGCTGAAATAATAAATAACTTTGACCTTTTTTTTCGTCTGTTGGCATCCAGTTACTTCCTTTGATCTTCCCTGCCTTAAACAAGCTAATATCTGCCAAGAGAGTGCAACTGTTACTGAATTACTAAGGTCCTATTTGTTCCGCTTGACAGATGACAATGCATTTTTGTCTTTCTACAGAAGCATAGATTTTGAAAGCCTTCTCCAACAAGAAGCCTAGGTTTTCTCCTATACTAGATTTCTTTTTACTTTCTTTTTTTGTTTGTTTGTTTTGGTTTTTTGTTTTGTTTTTTTTTTTTTTTTNTTTTATGTGTGGGTTTTATTTCCCATCTCGTTGTGATGGTGTGCTGCTGATGATTGTGTCACCCTTTCCTGCGAGGTGCTGGTTAGACAACACTGAAGTCGTATGATTTTGCTGTTGCTCATTGTTCTGGCAAGAACAGAATGCTTCAACAACTGTAGCATATACTGATGTTTCAGTTACATTATGGTTAGTTCGTGAGTGTCATTTGTGATTGCTCTCTTTGTGGCTCCCTGATTTTTTTGAACAATTGCTGCTAGTGCTAATTCATTAGTTCTGTATAGGTTTCTTGTATTTGCAAATGTTGAATTGTTTGATAGCTTGATCAAAATATTTTATATTTAGAGTTTAGAAAACAGACTTCAGTTTTATTAAACAATGCAACTTCAAAACAGAAGCAGGAGATACATTATCAGGTGTATTTGATTTTAATGGAGAAATTGAGACACTTGTTCTTTAAGGGTGCTGCATTCAATCACTGATATATTTAAATCTGGGCTATTGAGTAAACATTCTTTGTTCTAAGCATACCTTGTACTTAGCACAACGAGAACCTAATTTCTGATGGTGATCTTAGGTGCTCCTGAGTACGAATAACAATCACAATAGAACTGAATGTTTTGCGTTGGTTTTCGGTGCAGAATCCATTGACCATGCTTGTAGGCTTGTTAAGTCAGTTAAAAAAATTCTTCTCTGGAATTTTTGGAGGATATGTTATATGACAGAACCAGAATTATAAAAAGCTTGCAAGTTATTCCCAAAGAATGGGATATAACCTCTGCTAATTTTGAACTTCTTTGATAGTTGGAGATGATGTGTGTGTGGGGATCAGACTTAGGCCCCGATCCAGGAAAGCACTTAAACTCATAACTCAGCTCATCATGATCAGTTTCTCTGGAGTCAGCAACTTATTCAAATTATCATGGAAGATATATAGCACAGCCTTATTTAGGACTATATATTTAATACAATCCCTATCAATTTTCAGGAAAAAAAAAAGTAAACATATCAGAAAATGCTTTATAAGGATTCATTTCAAGATCTTTCTGTCCCTGCATGTCTTCACTATGTCTGTTATGGAATAAGCCACCAATTAGCTCCAAAATGCACCTTTAGGTACATTTCTGCAATTTAAATGGAATCATGTCTTCTGTGGGAACCTCTTACTGAGACTTCTGTAGGTCTGAATTTTTGTTAGAATTAAGAAATATTTTCTTAATTGATGATAGAAAATTTTGAGAAGTACACCAGAGCAGACAACATCTCCAGGCTACAGAGGCTTGTTGAATTAACTCTCAGCATTTTTCCCTGCAACATCTACTATACTTTTTTCTCTAGAACATTGAATTTGCTGTTTTGCTTGGGGTCTGCACAGGACAGTTGCAGCCAGTACCTTCCCTGGTAGACATGGTAATTTTTAATGAGCACTCGCTGTCTGACTGTGTTTTTCTAGAGTGTGGTCCAGATGGATGACCAGTGGCAGCAGTGAACCAGCTGTGTCTGGTCTGGTGGTGGCAATAACAAGCCTGTTCTTGCCCTCAAGGAGAGAATACAGAAACATGTATAGCAACACCAGTAAGTTCAACAACTGATACCCCTTACGGACTTTTCCTCTTGGACTTTAGATTTGTGAGAACAGGCCTGAAGATAAACTGAGACGCCTTCCTTGTGTGGCACTGGCAACAGTCCAGTGGCTCTCTGATAATCTCTAAGTAGATAGCAAGAACCTAAAGGCAAGCAAGAGGACTTGATGTGCTGACTGCAGATTATTCACAGGTACATGTAGGCATGCTTGCAATAGCAGAGAAGATTGATTGACTGTGATTAGGGGAGTAACTAAAGCAAATCCCTTTATGTGAAGATGCCCAGAAAGTGACGGACTTTTGCTACCAGTATCTGGTAGATAAAAATGGGGTGCTGAAAGTAGCAACATTTTTCCAAGTAATTTGGGTGAAGAGTATTCTTGGCCTCAGGGCTACAATAAGTATAACTGCTTGAGGTGACAGGGTTAGCCTCATCACAAGGACCTTTCAGTTGCAGGATCAGCTTCTAGGGAGGAAATGTGAATGTGTAAATGCTAAAACCAAATTTAGTATATTTGAATGCCATTACTGAAGAGAAATGAGTGAAGAAGCTAGGTCATGTCATAGATTGATTTTACACTTTCTTTTGTTTTGGGGTTAGGCTCTACTTTCTAAGTACTTGGACACTTTGGTCACCTTACTGTACAGGTACCTGCATCATATGTATGTATGGAAAAACACTGGCACGGGGAACTAATGACACTTCAGAATGGGTCTTTTGATGGAGATAGCTATTTCCATCAAAAAAGGCAGCTGGTTTTGTTTTGTGGAAGCCACAAAAGGTGACTGATTATTTATCACCACAGTCTTAGTAAGTTTTCAAACATAAGTGTGCTGTTGACTACTGAGAACAGGTGTGCCTGTTGCTGAGGCAATGGGCGGCAAAGATATTTTGGGTAAGGACTGGAGTAGTTTACAGAAATGCTGAGAAGGTACAGTGAGGTCAGTAGAATTTTTTTCCTTCCTAACTCATAAAATGTATAAGATCTTGAAATCAGGCATCTGTGGAAAATGGGGAGATAGACCATCATCATCAAGGTAATTAATCTCTTCTGAGTATTTTGTTGCATATCTGTGTATTAGACGCATAGACTCAGAATAAATTGGAAGGGATATCAAGATACCATCTAGTCCAACCCCCTGCTCAAAGAAGGCTTAAATCACGCTACTCAGGGACTTGTCCAACTGAGTCTTGAACTGAAAGTTGAGTCTCATCCTCAAAGGAGTTCCAGCATCTCTGGACAACCCTTTCCAGTATTTAATTATTCCTAATGTAAAAAATCATACTTAATATCAAATCAGAATTTCCCACAGTCCATCCTGTGTCGTGTTGCCCCTTGGACTATCGCTGTGCACCTCCAAGAAGTGTTTGTATTTTCTGCATTCTCTGCTCAGATGGTTGTAGATAGCAGTAAGGCATTAGTGAGTCTTTTTTGTTTACAAGTTGAGAAGGCCCTGCTACCTGTGCCTGTCCTTATATATCCTGACCAGACTGGGGCTCTGGAGCTCGGGATAACTACAAGGATGCCATGAGGTTATGCAGGGAGGAAATTGGAAGGGCAAAACTCCAAGAAGAGTTTAATTTGTCTGCTGCCATAAATGACAGTAAGAGATGTTTCTGTAAGTACATCAGCCACGTCCAGCTGGTGATGGTGACAAGTGCTGTTCCTCAGGGCTCCGTGTTGGTGCCAGTCCTGTTCAACATCTTTCCTGATGATCTGGGCAAATTGAGTGCCCCCTCATTTAGTTTGCAGATGACACCAGACTGGATGGGAGTGTTTATCTCCTTAAGGATAGGAAGGCTCAGCAGAAGATCGGGACCGACTTTCATTCCTTGAATTTCATAAACAAAACTTAAGAGTTTTGTTTATGAGATTCACTACATAAATGGATTAAGCAGGTGTCTCATTTCTGACTATGTTGGGGAGCTCAGGCATGAGAATATTTGATCATTTTGAAGATGCCTCACCCTTAAGCCAATTGCAATACATACGAAAAATAGTTTTCTTGCTAGACTAATGGTAGTGATCATGGTGATCGGTCACTCCATTTAATTTTTCTCTAAACATGGGATACTAAGCTACCATTTTATATTTCAGAGCTCATTTTAGTTTATACATAAAGCTAGATCTATGAGAAATATTCTTTCAGGATGTTGTGTTTGTTATTAAGCATGGAATGTTGCTTAATTGTAAATCAAGGTAACATTGCTTTTCTACCAGTGAACATCCTTGTTCACAAGTAGTTAACATTTTGTATAGGAAAGCAGAGAAATGCTCTTTTTTCCTTAGGTCTTTCTGCATCCATGAAGACATCTACTGACTCTTTGAAACATAAGTATTTGCTAATATCTTTTGAGTTTGTCCAGAGTACTCAGGTATTTTGGCCCATTTGACATATGTAGTAAGTAATTTATTCTGTAACAGTCAGGCAGAATTATTTAGTTTTATCCTCTCCCATCTTTGAGGTACAAAAAACTGAAAAAATGCACAAGCCAGTTATATTACAGGATGTCTTCTACTTCTTTAGAAAAGGGTACATTTAAACATGTTGTTTTCTAATGCTGAATTGAAAAAGGAGATGGTGTCCCATTTTGGTTTCAGGAAATTCAGTCTGTACATCTGGGGACTGAAATTCAGTCTTCTAACTGACACAATAATCTGCACTTAATCCCAGACTATTACTCTTCCCCAGAAGAGTAATGAAAGGGGAAAACATTCTGTATTTATACTAGTTTGGAGTCTAGCATGTCATTCATTCTTTTGAGAAGTTTTGTGCCCAGTCGAGTCAGGACTGAGATCTGAAAGAGGGGAGAGCAGGCTCAGCCAGGAAAGAGCTTTTAGAAACCTTAACTCTTAAAAACTTGCAATTTTTTCAAGCATAGAAAAATTGGCCAAATGTGGATGGAGTTTGAGAGGAATAGCAAAAGGCAGTTCTGTGACAGACAACTTCAGCTTCTGCCGGAGCTTCTGCTCCAAACTCCTTATTCGCTGCAGCAAAAGGGTTTCTTGTTTCAAAAAAGGGTTTTTAGAAATCTCTAAGGGGGAAAAAGCAAATAATTTCCTTCTAGTTGGCTCAGATACTTCCAAATTATTATCACTGAGCTCATCACTGACATGCAAAATTTCCAGCTGAATGGCTAAAATCTTATAGTGTCATAAATAGATGTAAACAAAGTCTTAACTTTTAATGCATCAGAATACTTTACCAAAAAGATATGCTGACATCCTATACTAATTTTTCCTGTGTTTACACAGATAATGTCAAAGTATGTAATAGGTCTTTCATACAAATTACAGGTAAAATTTAAGGCATTTTTAAATGCTGTAAATTAATAAACATATGCATGGAATAATTGTATTCCACAGTTCCCCATTTGCAATAAGAACTATTTTGACAAAATTTTTTCAAAGCCTCTACTTACATTTGACATGTGAAAAGAGAAGCTCCTTTTTTAACAGGAAAACCAACCTAAACCAAAAATTTAGGGTTAGAAATCTTAGATTTAGCCTTTTGGTGCCATGGATAGTTCTAGTGAGTTATTTGGGAGTAGGGGAAAAAAAGAGGTATACATCTTCATATCAACTTATAAAGCTTTAAATGTTCAAAACTTCCAATAGCAGCATGAAGCACTTATCTCTCCTTACAGCCTAAGGAATTTTTAAGCATGCCTCATTTGCCTAGTGGTATCAAGAGCTTTAATTTTTTTTTTTTTTTCCCCAGAGAAGATTTATAAAGCAGTGGGGTAGATGGTGCTGTTCTCCAGCTGTCTGTCTTGAGGAGTTTCCTCACTGGACTAAACACAACATAATTGCTCTGTAATGTTACTGTGGAATCTTGGAAAAACATAATGTTCCTGCTGTTATGTGCAATAGATTCTTTTTTAATTGCAGCAGCTAAAAAAAGTTTCTATCTTTATAGCTGTGGAACCAAAGCAACAAAGTTTATGGTCTTTCACTGTCAGCAGGTTTATGGAAAATTTATAGTATGTGCTCTGAGTTTACCATTTATTGTTGCAATACTTACTAAAACTAGTGCTGAAAAATGCCTGTTATAGAATGGAGTTTTGCTGTCTTTAAATTTTCCTATAATTTTAATAGCCTTTGTGTATATTTATATATTTAATTTATACATATACTTATATATATGCACGTATCTACTTCGAGTATATACTTTTGTACAGTATACTTTGTATAGTATTTTTTGGTTTACCTCCTTTTCCCTTAAACTTCTGTTTTATCTTGTCCAAAATGCAAAATGCAAAATATGCTCAGGCTGTTCCTTCCTCCTTTAATTTTTCTTTTTTTTTTTCTTTTTTTTTTTTAATCCTACAAACTGAACTTATTTTGTTACTATTCTTTGACTGGCTTTCAGGACTTGTAGTCAATAGAAAATGATTAATGTTAATGGCATTGAAAATCCCCAAACTTCCAGTTATTTAGACAAGTTAAAATAGTATCTTCTATATTTTTTAATTATCTATTTTCTTTTTTCTGTTTCTGAGATCACTGGTTCCACAATATTTGCCATCAGTGGAAGAAGGCTACTTTTGGGGTTTTTTAAGCTATATTCTAATTTTGAAGTGTTGGACCCATGGTCCAGTTGAGCCAAACTGCAGTGTGCATAGTCTGCTAATTTTATCTGATCACTGTAGTCATTTGTCAACAATTAAAAAAAAAATTGGAAGCAAACTGTTCATCAGTTAATCAAAATAAGCAGAATTTGCCTTCAGAAACATACCTAAATATTCTTCAGCTCTAAATGGTGCTAGTTAAACCAGAGAGCAACAGAAATGTGATTTAGTTTCAGTGTTGCTACATTTGGTATTTTATTAGTGTAATTTAGAGTAAATTCCCCACTCTGGAAAATCTGAGTTGAGTACTGGAACTCTGGCCTATCTAGAAAAGGAAAACAGAAAGGTTGAAATTTTTAAAAGAGGAACACAGGATTTAATCAGTCACTTTCATTGATCTAATTTATTAATTTCTCATTTTCATGAGAAATGTAGTGTGTTTCATCCCAACTAATTCTCATTAAAAATCCCTGCGTATGAAGATGCAGTTTCTGCTTTGGTCTTCCTTGCTAACATGTCTGTAGTGCTCCTCAGTCACAGTGGATTAGTACCTCCTACTTCTTCAGTATTCATTAAATGCTGTTTTCTTCCCTTCCTGTGTATGCATAAATCTGGATGGATCAAAGCCAAATTTTATTTGTATACTCCCAAACTTCAGAAACATAGCAAAACCTCCCATCTATACCTGATATCAAGTTAGCAAATCTTCAGATTTTGTAGAACCAGTTCCTTTCTATTTTTATGTATCTATGATAGACAATTTTCTCCTGTAGGATGTGCTCAGCAACTCCAAAACAATATTAGACCTTCATTAAGGTGAGAGAAATACATAGAGCAGCTTGGCTGCAGCTGAACACACAATAGTTGAGAAATTACTAGATCTGAGAAGGTAGATTTTCCATTTTTGAACACATCTGTCTAGCACGAGAAATGAAGGTGCTGCAGCCAATTCATGTTTTTATTTACTCTCTCTTGTTACTACATGTAATTTAAAACAAAAACCCCTGAGTGAATGAGGCAAGCCCTTCTGTATGAGATCTGCATAGTTTTAAAGGCATACATTATGTGGGATTTAGAAAAAACCAAATCTTTGCATAAACCTTGTGCTAAACAGCACTAAATAACATTGCTATATCCTGTACCCTTTCCCATATTGTAATATATCCATATTCTAGAGCATGTAAAATCTGACATGTAATAGATCAGATTAAACTGAGTGGTGAAGTAAGTCCTGACCTTTAAGCACAAATACCAGGTTTTAGAAACCTAGATCTCATTTTTCTGAGAGGCGAGCCCACAGGCAGATGCACCTAATGCCATTTCTAAAGCTCAGTGAAGTAGCCGTGCTTGTTAATTTGAAGCAAGCAGCACATGTAGGACGAGAAAGAAAACAACCCTCTGATAACTTGTTGCATTTCATAGTTTCTTTATATCTAAAAATCCCATATATAGTAAGCAGAATCAAAACCTGATGGGATTTCTTTTTTTTCAGTATACAAAAATCAAAAATTCAGCTTCTTCATGGGATTTGGCTTGACATGCCCCCTTGCCTCACCCTTGCCCTTTCTTGCTCTCTTGCTTTTCTTCCACAGGAAAAGTAAGTCAGACATTACAGGATGCTGTCACAGAGGTTCTCAGCCAGTCCTCAAGATCTTGTTTGTGGCACTCACATTTTTTTCTCTCAAGATGTGTACCAGGCTGTGTGCTGCATGGATACTGCAGCTGTCTGTTGCTGAGCCCTTTCAGTGGGAGGACTGTGGCTTGTGGAGAGCTGCTAATGGGGTTCCTGGTTTAAATAGTACACAGCAGAAGTGATGGTGGTTCAAGTAAAACCTACACTATGTTTAATGCTCCTGATGGAAATTTAAAATATTTAACTCCCTGGAAACACACCACCTCCCAGAAATAATTAATGAGGTTTTTAAAAATTGCATATAAGAAGTACAGGGCATACTCAGAAGTCAACTCTCTGCTCACTTCTGTTTTCCATTTTCTGCATAGCTATTACACTGGAGCATTTTATTTCATGTCAATATAGTAGTTTTAACATAGCATACGTGTTGGATAATGCTTTAGATAAAAATTCAGTGTCCATTTTGTAGCACACTATAGAAGTGGGTACTTTATATGGCAGGCAGATTCACATTAATTCTCAGATTATGAAGCTTAATAAGAGGTAATGTGTTTTTTATGTGTTTCAAGGCACAAAATGAAATACATTCATTCTTACAAATGAAATGTGTAAGAGTGGCTGGCTTAAACTTGTAACTGCCATTCATTTCAGCCCGTGCAGCCCTGCAGCCTGGCTGCTGGGAGCTGTGCTTGCTTGCTGTTTTGTGAGTCTGCAGATGCATGGTCGCCCACTCTAAGAGAACATGCACACACACTCTTTTTCCTCTCACACTGTCTGGCATACTTTCAGAATAACTCTTCGAAGACTTTCTGAACTGCTGGGTATGGTCGTCTGATTATTATTTTTTTTAACTGGGAACATGTTTAGTCCAGTGTTATTTAAACAAGCTTATCTCTTTGATCAAAGTCTACAATCTGAAATTTGAACAGGGTAGGGAGGGTGGCTGGGTGGGTGAGGAAATATATCAAGTACATAGCTATGTGTGTGCTGATGTCTCAGCTCTGTGCCTGCAAAGATACAAATGTATATTGCTTCAGAATATTCTTGCAAATGTAAAAAACTTTGGCTATTTTAGTAGAAGTTCTGAAAGCACAGTATTATTTCTAAAATAAAGCTGTTTTTAGTAAACTTTTCTTGACACTTCTAGTGACCTGCATATTCAGTTTTTCAGTTTCTTGGGTTTTTTGAAGGCTGAGCCAAGTAACTATGGAGTCATTTAAGTATAGCATGGGCTTTGCTAGTATTCAAAGCACACTAACCAGAGCCTATATATTAATGCATTTAGGGTTGACAACCTATTTCATTGACTGAACCACAGACCACAGCAATGAAGCTGGAGAGCTTGAAACAGTTTCTGGAGGTTTTCATTTAGCTTGTTCAGGAGAACTGGTTTGTGCGAAGTTAAAATTATATGGAATGATATTGCAAGAAGAAGCATGCATGCCACACCTTTTCATTATGTTCTCTCTTTTCTTTTTTTTTTCTTTCTAAAAATAACTTTGAGAGGCATTTCAGTTTTTTTTGAAGCCAATCCCATTCGATTATTTTAGATTACTTGATTTTCTAGTCTGATTTCAAAATTCAAGTTTGCTAAGCTTTTGTTCACAAGACTAGGAAAAATAATTTCCTGTATTCAATTTATGTACCGTGCAATCAAATAACCATCTCCTAACTGTGGAAAAATCTGAATGGTGTTTATTTCATCATTTTACAGCATGAAAAGAAGCAGCCATAATTTTCTAGGCTAGTCTAAAGCTTTTCCTTGCTTTTTAATGTTATTATAATACTCTAGTAACTGCAAGTTGCTGTTGCTGATGGAAGTGTATTATAAATCTTCTGTTCTGCATAGGTATCATGCGCACTTTAATTTTATTAGCTGGCTTTATTGACTGAGGCTTGCTCCCCACACGCACACAGACACACAGACAGACACACAGATGCGCGCTTGCACACACACACATTCTGCTTTGCCCTATCTTGGTTACAGCATAGTCCTGCCCAGGGTCGGTACAATGTACACATTACATATTTCTAGCAAACATGAAAATGAATCAAACAGGAGGAGAGATAAGCACAGATAGATTGGAGCCTGCTGAGGAAATGAAAGGCAGTAATCTGACTGACCACTGGACTAGTCTTCCTGGCTGGATTTAAGTGCTCTTTCCCGTTAGTTGCTGCAAAGCACTGTACCCTGAAGTGAAAAATTAAACGATTAGTGGGAATGAAGTAACATTTAGACGGACAATTCTTTGGTATAACTCCAAAACTAATTGTTTCTGAAGTGATGTTTAAACCAACGTCGGCACAAGGCAAGGGTTCCTGGCTTGAAGCCAGCACCTTGTAATGCATATTAGTGCAGATGAGGAGTTCCTAAAAGTTAGAGAGAGGGAGAGGGAGGGAAGAAGAGAGAGAGAATGTGCGTTTTCAGAGCTCACTCTGCGTTTGTTTGTATCCTCCTCCTTGCCGAGATTAGAGGAATACCTGTGTAGTGCTGCTTTATTATGATTTCTGCTGAGCCTCAGAATAGGTTCCTGTATTTTTTTTAGGTGGACTGCCAGCTGCCGATCTTGCTGTTGACAATAAAAGCAGATATGTTCCTTGCTCACTGCCATTAGTACTGACCATGACCCTTCACACCAAAACCTCTGGAGTTACCCTGCTGCACCAGATTCAAGGCACTGAACTGGAGACACTGAGCAGACCTCAGCTGAAGATTCCCCTGGAAAGATCGCTCAGCGACATGTACGTGGAGACCAACAAGACAGGAGTTTTTAACTACCCAGAAGGAGCCACCTATGATTTTGGTACTACGGCTCCCGTCTACAGCTCTACTACGCTCAGTTATGCCCCTACTTCTGAATCTTTTGGGTCCAGCAGTCTGGCAGGATTTCACTCACTGAACAGTGTCCCACCAAGCCCGGTGGTGTTCTTGCAAACGGCACCCCAACTCTCGCCCTTCATCCATCATCACAGCCAACAGGTCCCCTATTACCTTGAAAACGATCAGGGCAGCTTTGGGATGAGAGAAGCTGCTCCACCAGCCTTCTACAGGTAAATGCTACAGAAATTTTTATTTCTTATTTAAGCAGATGATCTGAGAAAATTAGAATGTGGAAATCTGTTATGCCCTAATATTTGCTTTTTGTGTAAAGGAGCATGTGATTTAATTGAATCATCGATGATATCTAGACCGTAAGAAATAGCGTAGAATAAAACAAAACTGTAATTCACAGCTCACTGTGACTGTAAGCTGTAAATTTTGAAAAGAGTACCTACATAAAAAATGAATCAGATAATGAGTATAAATATTTCCTGGGAAAACACAAAATCGTAATTGATTAAAGAATGGTAAATGACCTCATTGTTGTAATGTATTATAATACTGTCTGAAGTATACTAAAAAGACTTCCACCATTACACATTTTCAGTGTGAGTGGTTGTTTGTTCAGCTCTTAGCTAGTAGTAAGTGTATTTTTCTCCTCTGTCTTCCTTTGCAATGTGAGAAGTGGCTTATATAGGAAGTTGTTCAGAAGCACTATATCCTTCCTAATCAAAGTGTTAGAGTTGACTCAGTGACAGTATTTCAGTCAGTAACCACCTCCCTGAGCTATCCAAAGAGCTGTGTTCATATTAACGTGCATTTTTCCTTGGAGGGCGATATGTATTAACTGTAAACCTGGCGTGCTGCTTTTCAAAAGATAGGATTGTTCAGTGGGGTTTTTTATATTTTTGTCCCTCAATAGGAGGTTGGTTTTTGTGTTCTTTTTTTGGTCTGGAATAGAAAGATAAAAGTATTGTTGAAAGGGGGAAATAATTTTCCTTGGTTTAAATATTTATTGTCAATTGTGAAAAAAATTACATCTTTTCTTGAAGTACGTGGCAGAAATTGATGGAATTATGGCTTCTAAAAAAAATATTGTCATACATATCTATACCCACACTGTTAATGTTTTGTGCAGTGTTTATGGCATAGTTTTGCATCAGCTTGTTATACTGGGCTTCAGTGTGTCAAAGTGGACAGTTAGATGTAATTTTTTTTTTCTGAACTCTGTTGTTCTCTGTTGATTTGAGATACAGGTGAGTTTGTTAGAAATGTAACAACACGGAAAGAATAAACCAAGTATTTTTTTCCATGTGGAGGGCCAGACTCTGCTAGGCTTATTTGCACAATATAACATGTTAACTGTGAACAGCAACGTGTATTCTTAAGTCAAACTCAGCCTGACTAAGAATGTGGTAGTAAAATCTGGTCCCAGAAAACAAAATGATTGCACTTTTTTGCAAAGGATTAGTCAGATTTGGGGAGCAGATAGACTAAAGACTGGTGAAATGATAGATAATGGTTATGTTAAACTGTCCAATACAGTAATCTGTAAACTGAATTGATTCAAACAAAATTCATTTTAGTGCAACCAAATACAATTCCTCTTGGAAGAATGAGTACATGTCAGAGCATAGTGATCTTGAATGATTACCAGTGACTTGAGAGTAAAACTGCACTTTGTGCTAGATTAAAAGGCTTTTTGTACATGAATGTCCTGTGGAAACCTATAGTGAAAAGTGTGTAAGTGACCTTATGTATGTAAACAGTAAAGCAGTGAGTTTGTGAAGTTGAAATACACAGGCAGAAAATGTTCCATAGTCAGGTATTGTACTGCAGGAGGATTCAAACCTAAGAATCACCTGGACATAGAAGTTGCTATGGAAATAGTGTTCTTTTAATTTTTAAGCAGTGAATTGAGACCCTTCAAAATAAAATTAAGGTACTTTTTTAGTTTAACTACTGGAGCAAATGTGTAAGATCAGTGCTATATTCCCTTTTTCCTGACATTTCTGATCAAGGTTGTGTGTCACCCTTGGAGATGTGTATTAGCCATATGAAATTGCTGAAGCTTATTGCAGCAGTAATTAGGTGAATTTACGATCTTGGATATGCCAGAAGGTTTATCTGCATACAGTGTTATACAAATGATTTAATGGCCCCTTCCAGCCATAACTCTGTGGAACGCATCTTATGTGGTAATAAGAAACGTGTTTCAAAGTTCCTGCTATGATTATCTTTTGTTAACAGGCATGGTACTGTTGGAATTAAATTTGTAAAAACTTTGCTGTTTTTGCTTTTCATTTTTTTGACGTTGTATTTACAAAGTTATCACCCTCACAACATTAAACATTAGGTCTTTCTCCTGGTGTTTTAGCATGGGCCCAATCACCAGTAGTCTGTCAAAAATAATTTGAATAGGTGTTCACTGCCTGGGAAATATTTAATTGTCTAGCCATTGGGTTTAAGAATAAGTTCTTTAAAAACTTCCAATTTGGAAGTTTTTAAAGAACTTATTTGGCTAGTCTCATTGGTTTCAATTGGGTTATGGGAGAAAAGAGAGCATAGGGCAGTGTAACCTGGCAATGAATAAATTAGAGAGTGAAAAATGTCTAACTACCAAAATAGTGAGTTTCTGGAACAACCTACCAGTAGGAGTGGTAAAGGCAGAAAATCTTAAATGAAAAGCCTTAAAAAAAGTTATAATGAATCATGATTAGTTTGTGATATGGCTGCCTGCTTCTATAAAAAGTTATGTAACCTAAGACCCGCTAAGATTCCTCTGCAATTCTCAATTACCTTTCTGTGTGACTGAATTGTGCTGTTTGGCTTTTAGGGTAGAAATATTTGCATTGTATCACCCTGTTCTACTCTGAATCTGACAGGCAAGTTCTGCATTCAGTGATACAAGTATCTATGACAATAAATAAACATTATAGGTTGGAGCCGAGATGATATTCTGTTTGATACTTGGATAAAATGTTAAAAATCTTCAGTCACAAAACTAAAAAATTACTCTGTGTGATAAGAAAAACTTTTAATGTCTTTAGATTTTGTTAATAAGTGTTAAAAATCATACTGCCTGTTGACATATATGTATTAATATGTGTATAACTACATGTCTACTAATTCTGAAGTTATATTTTGTCTTTCAAATAGTGACTCTTTTTCCAGAAGAGTTAGTCTCTTGTTGTGAGATAATGGCAGGCTTCTGTATCTGGCTGAAGAACATAATGATCCATGAAAAGAATTATTTTTAAAGAATGAAATAAATATATTAATCTCCCTTCTGGAATCTGTAAATCATGAGGCATCAGAATTTGAGAAGTGGAAAAAAAGAACTTAATTAACTCAAATTGTGCTGTCTCTGCCTAGACCCTTTTTATATCTGATCTTATGGCTGTTTTTACAGGTAGCCAAATTAAAATACCTTTTTCTTATCTGACAATGTCAAATCTCACTATTTTTAAAAATAAATTATTGGGAATTGTTAGTACTTGGGTTTTTTATTATTAAATACCGACTAGTAGTTGATAATTATTAAAGGAAATCTTGTACTCATGACTATTACAGTAAATGAACGGAAATATTTATTTTGTTCTTAACTACTGAATTTGAGTTCTGGTAATTTCTGGTTATTTCCTCTTGCTTTTCAGTGAGTTTTGAACCACTCAGGGAAAAATCAAGACCTACAGCAGCTTGAAAAATCAAGAAGCAACAGCAGAACATCCTTTTTGCTCTGCCAGTTTGTGACATTCTCGTGTCATCCCACTGAGTTTGCACTCCTCAGATCTGAAGTAAAATCGTGCATATATTTAAGGCTCTTTGTAGCCTGTCTTTGGTGCTGGTTCCAAATTTGTCCAAAAAAAAAAAAATGGACTGCACCTTCCAGCTTCCTGATGAGAAAGTTGTCTGTCAGTCTGTAGTGAGGGACAGAGGCTGGGCAAATCAGTGTGCAAACAGAGTAACAGATGAATTGCTCCCTCACTTTTAGTGGCTAGTTCATATTTTCTAATACTTCAGGCTCTATGTCTAGATTAATATAATAAAGTATTTATTTAACATCAGCCATGATTATCATACTGCAATTGAGTCTGCTGTTCTAATCAGTATGATCACAGCTTTAATTTAAATGCTTGCTAAAATTGAGAAAGATTAAAAATGTAGATTGATCCCTATTCTGTTGTAATTCATAAACCCATCCGTCCAAAAATAGTTACGTAACCAAATACATAAACTTTGTTAACCTTGTCTGATTCATTATGAATTTTTCTAGCTGATCATGTTGAGTTCTAAACAAAGAAGATTTTTCCAAATTTTAAAATTAAGTGTTAAAATGAATGCAAAGTTCAAAGATAATTTTTCTTTTCTTATTTTTTTTAATGTAGCATGAAGTGTTTCATAACATGGTGTATGATGTAATGTAGTATTTTTCTTTGCTTTTTTGTTTATTTTTCTCTAAAGCATCAATCTGCTCAGAGGTCCTCTCTTGAACAGTGCAAGCATTCAGGCAATTTCTTGAACACTTGGAGTGTTCCTGTTTTCAGGGCTTGTGCTGGTATCTCTGACAATTGGACAGCAATAGATAACTGTAATAAAAGAGACAGGAAAACATGGAGTTGTCTCGTGGATAGTTTCTTATCTCATGGAAATGTTGTAAAGATAAGCCCATTAAGTGTTCTGAGATGTTCACACATGACAATTATGAGGGACTTGTACAAGCCAACTTTGGTGTCTCTGCAGCCCTGCTTGGAGCATGTGCTGATGTGGATCCTGTTGCAAGTATGCTTGCACCATAAAGTCACCCATCCACGTTGTTGAGGAGCACATGTGATCTGTGCCTCCTTGTGCCCCTGAATGAGGGCAGACAGTGGTGGAAGGGGGTAAAAGAGCTCCTATGCTTCCACATTATCCTCCTTTCTGCCAAGGCAGGGAGATGTATCTCACTTGCTCTCTCTTCTCATTGAAGAAAACTTTCTTCACTTCTGCAGCAGTTACATTTTTTGCATAAACCACTGACATAGGAAGTGCTCCATATAACAAGTCCTTCCCAATTGGACTTGAAATTTGTGTCTCAACCCATGGTTGTTCAGACAGACCGTGTGAATGGGATTCATCTGATTAAATGCAGACACCTAGGTCTGTATTCATTTTTCCATTCCTTAGGCATCTGGTGCCATTTGAGAGGCCAGAAGGTCAGATGGCTCTAGTCGATGTGACACAGGACCTGCTGGGTAGCAATACCTTTTTGGAGCAGGAGGTGTGTGTCAGTGAGGGTCACCACCTGGAACACCTCAAATGGCATTGACAACAGCATCAAACCTGCACATGGACCCCCTTCTTACTCTGAGACAAAGAGGCATTGTGAACACACGTTGTCTCTTTCTAGGGTACCTGATTAAAATAGACCAAGTGCATTAGGCTCAAAAAAAGCAAGTTTATCTTCCTATATTATAAAAGATGGCTACATTCTATTCCAGATAGCTACTGGATGAAAATGGATACCCAGTGGTACCCAAAGTTAACGTGAAATTAATCCCACCTATACATCTCCTGTAAAGAACCAAAACAGTCCTGCTCTGTAATATCCCTTCACATAGACACTGCAGTATGTCCCTTGAGAAGGAGATGGGGAATTGACTCTGTGTCACTGGCCTTGATCACTCTTGCTCTGAGTTGAAACAACAAACACTGCTGGCCATATCTGCTCTGATACAGAAAGCATTAGTTACTGGCATCAGTTCCTTCAGCAATTGCAAAGTGAACATCAGATGCCAGCATTTTTTATTAAACCAACAAGATAGGCTGACCAGATCTAAGGCATAGCTCCAGAAAAACACAAGAGAAGATTCCTGCAGCTGAAGTGCATCCACATTTTCTACCAAATGGAGATTTTGGTAATTTTTGTAATTTGATATTGTTGACAATGAAACTCTGAAACTAATCATGAGCTCCCTGGTCTTTCTGCAGGGAGTTTTCTATTATCTATTCAGGTATCAGAACAGAGATTAGAGCAGAGATGCTGTCCTTCAACATTCTCATCTGAAGTGCTATTTTCATTGCATTCATTGCAGGGACTGTTTGTAAAATTTGCTGTATGGGGAGAAGTCACATCTGAGGCTGAGTGGCCTTTCCAGTGGCTTGCAAAAGGTTGTAATTTACCACAGCTCATTGGGAATCCTGATCAGTGTGACACTGGGCAAGGCAAGGCATTTCTGCTTTTCTGCCAAGCACAGATTCCAGTTGCTGGGAAACTTCTTACTTCATCTCACTCAAGATACTCTTGTGCAAGACTATGAATGCGTGAGTGATACCTGTTAAGAGACAAGAAGATCATAAATCTGCAGGATAACCTTTTTCCTTGATAAGATATTGATAACAACACTGGATTCAGAAGTGATCTAGGTGTTTTATTTTAACCCTTTACTAGAAAAAGGGAATATGGTCTTCAGAAGACAGAAGGCTTTAATATGACTGTCCTAAATGTAATCCTATTCGATACATGTATGTAACAATTGCAGTGGTCTTCCAACCATTTGAGTTTTAAATAATGACACAACAGCCAGCACCTATATAAATAAGAAATAAAAAAAGATGGCTCACTGCATGGAAACCATTGGTAAAAGTAAAAAATAGCAGTAAAGGCTGAAAGTTGGAAGTAACTAAGAGGACTTGTTAAGAAAGCAGCTGGTGCCTAACAGTGAACAGCTGTGCATGTAACCACCTCACATCCAGTGGGTTGCCCACAACTCTTCAAGGGTGCAGTTCCCCTTGCTTTAGACAACATGGATGGAATGTGTCACTCTCTGTTTCCACGTGCTGCTGTCTCACAATGCTGCCAGCTGCCAGAACTGACCTTCCCAGGACCCAGGCAGCAGAATCTGTGCAAGGTAACTGATGAATGCTACAGGGGAGAGCCCTCTCTCCCTCTGAGGATGACAGACCAGTGAGCATCTAGGCAGCACCAGGCTGCATTTAACCTCCATGCATTTCACCTTTCATTCATAAACTGTGTCACTAAGCAGTGTGGGTTTTTTTCATCTTGATCATCCTATCTAAATAAGGAAACTACTTTTAACTGATTACATAGGGAAAAGCTGTATTCTTCCACTGAAGATTTTTTCCACTTTCTCAGCAATCTGCAGTGCAAATGTCCAGTGCAAATCTAATTGCTACTTCCAGTCTTTTCTCCCTCTTTTATTACTTGCTATCACGCAGAAACAGTGCTTTGATCACTGCAGCCTACTTCAGTACTGATTTGTGCTGCTACAAGATGGCTATACAAAACTTTCTAGGATACTACAAAGGGGAACATCAAAGCTGGAAGAAGAGGGAAGGGAAATTTACTGTAACACAGGAAAAGTCTCAGCTCATCATAAATAAAAATCATTAGGAAGATGCTGTGCAGAAAGCAGCAGCTGTAGAAGAATGTGACATAAAATTTCGGCCCCAAATCTTAAGTCACAGGGCTGGGAACCCATAATATACTTTCCAAATAGCCTTCGCTGTGGTTTTTGTGTATAGTTTTGTTAAAAATTGAATATGTAATACCTACTGCTTTCTTTCTATTTCCCTTCTAATTTTATTTTCTTTTTTCTTTTATTGTATTCAGGCTTGTGAGACAAGATCTGTTAATTCAAAAATCAGTGAAAGATCATAGAATCATAGAACAGTTTGGGTTGAAAGGGAACACGAGCTCCAAGTCACCTGGCATGGGCAGGGACACCTTTCACTAGACGAGATTGCTCCGAGCTCCATCCAGCCTGGTCTTGAACACTTCCAGGGATGAGGCATTCACAACTTCTCTGGGCAACTTATTCCAATGCCTCACCACTCTCATAGTGAGGAATTTCTTCCTAATATCCAATCTAAACTGACCTTCTTTCAGTTTAAGATCATTCCCCCTTGTCCTGTCACTACATGCCCTTGTAAAAAGTCTCTCTCTGGCTTTCTTGTAGGCCCCCTTTAGGTACTGGAATGTTGCTATAAAGTATCTTCTCCAGGCTGAACGGCCTGAGCTCTCTCAGCCTGTCTTCATAGGAGGAGTGCTCCATCCTTTGATCATCCTTGTGGTCCTCCTCTGGACCTTCTTGATAAGGTGGCCTTTAGCAGACCTCCACTATAATGTCACCTGCCCCTGCCCTCCCTTTAATCCTGACCTATAAGTTCTCAGTTGGCTCCACATCCATCCCCGGGTGGAGCTCCATGCATTCCAGCTCTTCATTGACAGGTTCTGGTGTTTAGGAACTTACTCTTTTTCCTTCTTCAAGTTGATCTATAAACAGATGGAAGTTTGGAAGGTGCTAACTCTAAAAAGTGTAATTTAATTTTACTGTTGAAGACAAGTACTATAAAACCTGATCTTTGGCAAAAAATAAAATGTCACATAATACCCTGTCATTTCTGTTTTCAGTTTATAAAGCCAGTAAACATTCTTAAAACATTTCATTTGCTGAGCCATCTTGATCAAGCAAGTATTTAGTTATTTTATATTTCAGTATTTATTACTGAATAACTTGTATCAGTTGGTGTCTAAAAGAAATTAATTTGAATAAGAGTACCTTGCTTTCATTACGAGTTACAACATGGACTTGACAGGGAGATCCCTGTTTCAAATGACATATCACAGAACCCTTGTCTTCAGGAAACTGTAGCTGTGGCAAAGGATACTCTGAGAGTGCACAGCAAATCTCGTCACCTTTGGGGAACTAATATGTCAAAGGACAGCTTCATCTGTTTGTTTCCATCCTGCAGTGAAATGATGCTTCTCCTTCAGCCATATTGATAACCACAAGCAAGGAAAAATATGTACGTTGCCAACACATGAGCCACTGTAGCAGATTTATTACCTTGCAATACCTTTTTGTGGTTTGGATTATTTAGAATTTATAGGTTGAAAAGTATGTTATCTTATTCTTGCCATGCTATGAGAAATATAATCCTAATTTTAATCTACAGGAATATCAGTTAGAGATAAAGCAGGCAAGTCCTGGAAGTGGTGACGGTATTCTAATTATGTTCATAGAGAAAGGTGGTGAGATAGAAACCCATATAAAATAATGTAGCTGAATGTTTAATGGTAACAGTATCAAAACCAGTTAAGATGTAAGAATATCTGCCAGATGTATGGCATTTTAAGGAATCAAATATTTTTAAAGGAGGTTGCACTTCAGTAAGTTGTTACTATATTTTCCTTGATTCAAGACATAAAAAAAGCCAAACAAAGTGGGAGTTAATCTGATTCTACAGAGAAATTTTTAAACATCCCAGAATAAAACTCAACTTTATTTACAGGCAGTTCTAGTAACACTGCTTATTATTAAGTCTGACTAGGTTCCTCTCGTTTTTACTTATTTATATTGTTTAGCTTTGGCTTATATTTTCCATGTTAGATGGTCATCTCAGGTAAATTTTTTAAAATACATTTTGACAAAAATGGCTCAACTTTCTAAGAAAAAAGAAAATTTTGCTATACTCATGGAAAATGAAAACCCTAATTTTTTTGCTGGACATCATAGGCACCATTGTATTACAGGTATACATACATCTGATAATTGGTAGTGGGGGAATGCTGTCAAATCAGGGTTATTTTTCTTCCATTTTTCCCCAGAAATTTTGCTCAAATTTCGACTACAAACTCTTCAAACACCTCACTATTCACAGTGGGAATCTGTTTGCATTTGATAGCTAAATTATATGAAACTTTATCTACCATACGTGCTCCATCCTTTCTCAGTGATTCTATATTGACCTGATTGCAAGAGCATCCTTCTCTGACAAAATGTGTGAAGTTGCTTCATCGGACAGCTGCATGACATTTCAACAGGATTTTCTCTGCAAATATTACTGTGGGCAGGGGAAATTTAGTGAGAGATGAGAATCACACAGTAATGTAAGTTTGAAGGGGGGAGTAAGTTTGACGATTATTTGGTCAACGTCTCGACACAAGGCTCACTTCAAAGTTAGATGTGGTTTCTCAGGCCCTTATCCAGTTGTGCTTTGTAGATACCCAGGAATGGAGGCTCCATGTCCACCCAGGGCAATCTGTTACGGTGGTAGAGCACTCTCACTGTGAAAAACTTTTTCCTGATATATAGTCAGAATATTCTTTGCCCAAAGATGTGTCAGATGTCTCTCATCCTTTCATGGTGTTCTCCAAGAAGAGTCTGGCTCTGTTTCCTTTGAAGTGTCCCATTATACTGTTGAAGACAGCAATAAATCCTGCTTTAGCCTTATCTTTGGAAAACTGAACAAATTCAGTTCCCTCAGCATCTCCTCATGTGCCATTTTTTCCAGCGCCTTCCTCATCTTAGTGTCTGTCCCTGGACTTGATCCAGTTTGTCAAAGGCTGGCTTCAGCTTGGAAGCCCCAAATTGGAAGCAGTTTTGCAGCTGCCAAGGAGAGGGGAACCAGCTCTGCTCTCAGCCTCCTGTAGATGTCCATATTAGTATAGCCCAGCCCCTGGCTATACTTATGCAGGGGGTTATTCGATTCCAGATGTGTTGCTCTGTGTTTTCCTGTGCTGAACTTCATGAACTTCCTGCTGGGCCATTTCTCCAGCCTGTTGAGGTCTACCTTATAGGGAGCTTTGCTCTGCAGCAAATCCATCACTCTGCATGCTCCCTGTCCTCCAGCTTGGTATCTGTCATTAACTTGCTGGGGGTGCAGTTTCTCCCTTCATCTCTACTGTTAGTGAAATATTCACCTCAGTATTGATTGCCCATGAATACTACTGCAAGCTTGCCAAATTTCAACTGCTGATAAAAATCTGTTGAAACTAGCAGTCCAGTCATTTTCCATCCACCTTACAGTTCATCTGTGCAGCCCATATCACACTTCACTGGGATTGAGAAAATTGGTCTCTCTTGTGCTTTTAGTGCCTTTCTTCTTCTATGTTTTGGCAAAAGTCACATCACCAAAATGCGGTAAAAAACTGATCTTGCAGTATAGGAAGATGGGCTGAGGAGAAAATAAAGGTGGTCTCAATGAAGAACAGAATGGGGCCAGTGAAGAAATCTGATGGGTCTGGGGAGGTAAAAACTTTGAATCTCTGGTGAGGTGCTGTAGCAGGCTGTAGTGAGCTGTGAGACAGAGCATGGAGGAAGAGGGAATGCTCTAGTAGTAGAAAATAGATGATGCATAAGTTCCTGGACGAATATGGGATTAACTGCAAAAGTAAGATGAAGGAGAACCTCCAGAACTGAAAAAGCTGATGTAGAAACTCCTGAAGAAGTCTGAACTAGAGATAAATAGTGGAATTTAAAAGTTCTCAGGCAATGTGACTTGGAGTGGGGATGAGCTAAAAACATGACTGAAACAGAGCAAGTGCATGTTTGCAAAGCATGGATAAGTAAAAAGGCTCACAGGGAGAAACAGAGAGTATGGAGCTGGCCCCATGCAGAACAATCTTCCTCCCAACAGATATGTGCAACTCTTGCTTTCTGTTGCTGTGTGTTACAGATTTACCCAGCAGGTAATGGATTAGCCCAGCTGTTGGTTTGATCAAAGCCCCAATGTGGCCGATGTTGGTGCTGTACACATGAGCTTCCACCACTCCCGAAGCAACTGCCACTCACAGACACTGGTTGGGTTTTGATTATTTTAATTCCTTAAAGCCTTGGTATATCTCATATGCATAGAGAAAATGAAGTTACTGCAGTGAGATCACGACAGCAGCCTTCCTAAAGCTAAAACATGCCGGAACTAAATTTGTCTGCGTAGATCTCTCCCTCTCTCTGCCTAATGGCCTAACATGTGAAATGAAGACACTGCTATTCTACCATACAGGACCCCTGTAAACAGACATTTACTGGTGTCTGTAAAGTGCCCATCTGTAATAATGAACTGAAAATCACATGTGAAAAATTGGCAGGACTGTTTCCAGAGGAGGCTTGAATAAGAAGGAAGACATGAGGCTACATATGAGCAAGGGTGAAAAGAACTAAAATATTGAGTAGGTGCTCAGTCAGTGAGTCTGGGTTTGGATACTAGCAATGGTATTACTAAATACAGTATCTGAAATGAAACAAAAATTGTTTACAGGCTTGCTAAACACACATACCCAGCATATTTCTCAGAAAGAATGGAGCATCAATATATTTCCACTTCAGTCCTTATATGGAATTGTATGTTCAGCTACCTTGCATTTATTTATTCTATAGGTAGATAAGGGATGACTGCACAGAATCAAGGAGTTAACTTGCTTTTGACATGAACTCTCAGATATGACCTTCAGTTCATTGTATTCTTTATTTAAGATTGCTGGTTTTATTTCAGCAAAACACTGAAGATCTTACTCTTCAGAGAGAGGGATGCATTTTGGTACAAAAATTGGTACATAAGCAAATATTAAATGCTGTATGTACCCACCCTCCACCCCCCTTTTTTTTTTTCAAAAGCATTTAAGAATATTACTTAAGCCAAAGACTGCCTTTTCAAGAAGATCTAAAGTGTTGTTGTATGGATAGCACTAGCTTTTTTATAATTTTTTAAATGGCAGCTTTAGGTATTAATAGCTTCAAGCTGTTTTCATGTATGACCCATTTTCTAACTCATAAATGCCTTGCTTCCTCTCTCTCTCTCTAATTCACTTTATTGTCAACAAATGTGGATCTGTCTCGAAATGACAAGCAATCTGAAAGCTGCATTGCCTAAGAGTCTGGCCCCACTTCTGCATGGTCCTTCCAGGTTGTTCAAGAACTAAAAACCAGAGAAGAGCAAAATGATTTGTCTTGTTTATTACAGGGGGGATATGGTAAGAAGTAAATGACAACAGGTCCCCAAGACCACCATTTCATGAATTCTGACGAGAGCCAGGTTTATGTCATGTAGCAGCCTAAAATGGATGAAGTCTGGAGGTGTTCTTTGTTTGGGTTGATTTGCTATCAGATTACGTGGGGAAGTTCTCCTTGGCCCGGAGAAATTCCTCAGGTATGTGCCTGCCAACTACTTGATCCTTTTCTGATGACATCAAGGGACAAACTTTAAAAAATAAGAATAAGATTTCTTTTCTGTGGCCAATCCTGAATCCCAGATTCAAAACCAGAGTTTTCATTGCAACCTTCTCTCTCTCTTAAGTGTGAGAGATATTAAAGACTGCTTTTGTGAGAACCGAGACTCCCTGAAAAGTCTAATGCCAGATGTAAGCTAGTCCAACGAAAATAGGCTAAGTAGAAATAAAAAAAGAAATATGTATCTAATGGAAATGTAGTAAAGTATTTCAGTGCTTAATAAATCTGAAATCACTAGCTCTATTGTAAACATCAGTCATCCTGGCATAGCCAAGGAATGGAATGGAGGTTTCATTTACTGCATACTATGAATCATTACTTCAGAATCACTACAGAAATGTTTAGAACTGGTATTTATGCAACTAGGAAGTGATTTGTGCGTGCTGTCCAGTTGTGTGGTTGGTTTTGGTTTCGTTTTTTTTTTTTTTGGTCTGTGTTAGGCTCTGCACTAAAATTGTCATGGGAAAAAAAATAATTGAAGAGCTGCTTTTATTCTTTAGATTTCTGTCTCAGCACTTTCAAGCTATTTTTCTTTGTCTGTTTAATCCTTGGATGTTCTGATGTGAGGTGCTGTTTCTACCATTACATTTGTGCACTGCTGCTCTGTAGAACGAATAAGATGTACAAGATACAGTAAAAAAATAATTTGTCCTTGCAATCAGGGGTCCTGAGATAGACTGGAAATTCATTACTGATTCAGATACTCAGATGATATTAATCCTCATCCTGTTAGCTGAAGTCTAATACTAAATGGAATTATCACTCCTCTGGAGTAATTACTATTAAATATGATTTTGCGTAGATATAATCTATAAACCCATTTCAACCGTATTTTTGACCAAATGAATTTGTGATGATGAGAGCATCCATAACAAAAGGTTGAACTATTGTGATTCATTAATTTAGCAAGGCTACCTTGTAGTTACAAAGTATTTTTGAGGAGAATTGATGAATTTTAAAGCAAGAAGTAAATACTGCATTAGGAATCTTGCTTCTGAACTTGAAACTGCCATTTTTAATTTTCTTACTTTTTTTTGCAAAATACTAATAACAATTGCTTAAGGTCTTAGGAAAAAGCTTGAGCCAGTTCAATTTCTTGTCTGAGAATATGATCTTTTGCCTTTAGCATTTGCACACATATATCAAAGGGTTTAAGTGAACTCTGTCTGACAGGTTCAGAAAAATATCTCCTGTCTCTCTAAACAAAAAAGAATCCAAATAATTTATTAGAAGGTGCTTTGAATATGAATCAAATTTAATAAACCAAAACCTACTTGCAGGTGCCTATTCATACATTAAAAGCTCAAGTAAGAGTTGATATCTGTTGTGTTTGGTGGATTTTTGTGTATTTGCAGAGCTGCACCTTGTCAGGGAGGAACACTCTTTCTCTCTCCTTCCCTACGCCTTTTTCTCATCTTCTGACTCACTAGCAGGTGCAGCAGCGAGCCTTCTCTTTGCCCCTGATGCAGAGTTACATGTATTTACCTTTCCAAGCCTGCTGTTGTGCATACACTTGCACCACTGTTCCGTTCTTGAGGGATGTGTGCTCTGAAGTGTGCAGCTGGAAGGGAGCTGAGCTCTTGGATAGAAATATAAAGGGCTCTCCAGCAAGGTTACCAGGGTTATCAGCAAGTGAAAACAAGGATCAAGAATATGTCTCATACGGCAGTTCCCACTGGGGTTTCTGGAGCAATGCTGAGGCTGGAGAATGAAGAAACAGTTAAGACATCTTCATTCAGAATCTCTGCACTGTTGGCTTATCTTTCCATTTTATGTGTTATACTTTTCAGCATGACCTGATTGAAGCTGGTTTTAGATTCTGTATTTGGCAATAGAAAGGTGTTGGTTAGACTTATTTAATTTTGCAATCTGTAAATCCACATAAATATATATGTGAAATTAAGTGACTATGGTGCTAGATAGAACTAATGAAGTACAATTTAAACTTAGTGATGTTTCAAAATATTTTTACTAAGATTAGATCAAAATTAAAACCAAACCAGAAGTAAATGAAAGAACAGAAGCTTATGGGCAATAATTGAAATATCTTCCTATTTGTCTTATAGAGCACTTTTGATATCACAGAATCACAGAATGAACAAGGTTGGAAGAGACCTTCAAGATCATCTAGTCCAACCATCAACCCAGCACCACCATAATCACCCCAACACCATATCCCCAAGTGACACATCCAGATGCCTCTTGAACACTTGAAACAGTGACTCCACCACCTCCTTGAGCAACTTATTCCAATGCCTAACCACTTTTTCAGTGAATTTTTTTTCCAAATATCTTTTTGGAACCTCCCCTGACATAACTTCCTCTTGTCCTTGTACTTGAGACAAGGCAGAAGAGACTGACCCCCACTTCACTTCAACCTCCTTTCAGGTAGTTGTAGAGAATCTTCTCAGACTAAATAACCCCATTTCCCTCAGCAGCTTCTTATGAGACTTATGGCCTTCCTTGGAATTGCTCCAGCACCTCAATGTCCTTTTTGAAGTGAGTGGCCCAGAACTGGACACAGAATTAGAGGTGTGGCCTCTCTAGAGCTAAGGATGGGGAAGATCATTGCCCTGTTCCTGCTGGCCACACTATTGCTGAACCAGGCCAGGATGCCATTGGCCGCCTTTGCTACCTGGGCACAGCTGGCTCATGTTCAGCTGCTGTCAACCAGCACCCCCAAGTCCCTGTCTGCTGAGCAGCTCTCGAGCCACTCTGCCCCAAGCCTGTAGCAATGCACAGGGTTATTGTGACCCAAGTGCAGGACCTGGCACTTCACCTTATGCAGAATATGTTTGAATACATGGACTATTTGAAAATCAAGCATTAATTCTGGTAATATTTATACCACAGTAAGCTTAGATGAGAGCCTGGTGTTTCTCCTAACCTGCTGCTCATTCAGGTCATTTTCTAAGACTAATGTCTGAAACAGAGTGTTGGAAGCTCTTGGGACTGTTTAGATGTGACAAAATGAAAAATCTTTCAGGTGGTTTTGGTGAAAGTTGTCGTAGCTGCTGGCTCCTGCAGGTGTAGTGCCAAGAGAGGCTGTGGGGCTGTGATCGGATCCTGTTGGTCTTCCCAAAGGAAGGGAAGAGGTGAGGAGGGATGCTCTGGCATCAGCTGCCAGCTTCAGCTCCACTGAGCCGCTGCTTTCCTGTCAAGGCTTGGGCAGCACCATGGTGGGTTAACAGGTTTGCTGTGCTAAGCTTAGTGCAACATCCACTTCCAACATTCAGCTGTATGCAACAAAGAATATTTTGGCTAGGAATGAGTAAACAGATGGGTTTTCTGCAATAGTTAGCCATTAAAGTGTATTATGCAGCAAACAGAAGTTCAAACCTGAGTGGATTATTTTCCCCTTCATTTGTAAGAGGCATGCATATCTGGAAAATGAATATTCAGCAGGACTCCCTGGTGTCTGGTAGACTGGTATTAGGTGTCTCCCATATGAATGGGTAATACATTCTTAAACGTCATGACGGAAGTGCGGCTGTCATGTCCATAATACTGTACACTTAATTCTGCACTGATTTGTCTAATAGACTTTTTCCTTCCTTTGTAATTTAAAGGGCAGGGAGCAATTACTGTCTACCAACAATAAAAAGTGAGAAGATTAATGAGGTGTTATGTTGTGGCACCTGTGAAGCACTTGAACTTATTCTGTGTTGCTGTGAGGAATAAGAAGTGCCGCAAATAGATGATATGGATTTGCCAAAGTGAAATACAACTCTTTAATGTATTGAAACAAAATTATCACCAACACAAGAGGCAAGTGTATGTATTTCTCACAGACCCAATTTCTCACATGTTGTTGCATGAGTTACCCCAAAAATCCATCAGCAAGTATTGCAAACACGTATTATGTGCAATTGGCTACATGAATGTGTTTCCTACCTTTCATGAGCCATGTTCTCTTTGCTTTCTCTTGGTTGTGTAGTCAGCATATGCAAATCAATCTGTGGACATTATCTGAATAAATAATTTAACTACTTTGGGATAACTTAGAGAATTTGGATATGTGAAACTTACTATTTACTACTCAGTGCTGATGACTGGGAAACCTGCACATGAAGAAAGATCTGCAGGAAAGAGAATCTACAGAGGAATGAGGAAAAGAACATGGTCCAATGTTTCGGTTGGGTTTTTTTTTGTTTTTTTTTTTTTTTTCTCCTTTAGTACTTTATTCTGTTGTAATGCAACCATTACTCTGATCAACGGAAAGCTGCCACTGAAGGAGTATTTTTTCCCCTGTCACATTTCTGGTCACAATTCTGGTGGCTGGATTAGTAAACCAGTGTGACCACACAGTTGGGATCCTTCCTTCTTCACTCTGCATTTTCTGGCCTCCTCCTGTCTCAAGTCTTGCAACTGTGTGTTGAACAGCATTAATTTTCTACTCTGAGCCTCAACATCTATGTCTAGAAATGAAAGGAGAGCTAGACTGCCTGTCTGGCAGCAGTTTACAGTTTCTATGCTTTGGACATAAATAAAAAATTACAGCCTTTGTAGCCTTTAACACTAGATTTTCAGAGGTGATGTGCAAGAGTTACTTAGAGAGATGCTGAAAGTTTATGGCTGTCCTTGTTTAAAAGAAGAGCCATAGAGTCTAAGAAATCAAATAATTTTGAAAATCAGTTTGGTGGGGATGTCTCAAATTGTAGCCTTTATATAACAACCTGTTCATGTTCTGTTTCTTACTATTTCTTACATGGTTCTGAACTCCCCATCCCTGGAGATGTTCAATTCCGGGCTGGAAAGGGCTCTGAGCAGCTTGGCTAGTGGAAGGTGTCCCTGTCCATGGATGGAGGGTTGGAAATAGATGATTTTTAAGGTCCCTTCCAACCAGCATTCTGTGATTCTATGATATTTCTAGCATATGTAATTTTCAGTTTCTGGAGAACCTCTATGATATATGTAATCAATAATTATATTTTATGTCACTGTGTGTTAATAGGGTGTGGCCTTAAAAAGCTAGGACACACCTAAGAACTAGGCTGCATGATATTGACAGACTCCACTGCCGTGTGTCAAACTCTAGCATGTTTATCTCGTGGTTCTCTGTTCATTATTATTCACAGAATGACTTGGCGTGCAAAGGTGAATCCAGCATTTTCCAGAGGACAAGTATAAATCGAATACCTCAGCTGGATCAATGTTTCCTCACAAACTACTGTGATTTTGTGAGGCATCTTGCCTCCATTTTGACTCTAAGGACAAACTAAAGCATGCTGCTGTAAGGTCTGCATTTCCCCTACTAGGGCCCAGGCTGTCCAAGGCTCAAACTTGGCATAACTTGTAATTTTTATGAACAGAGGAAGAGAAGTGTGTGTGTGTATGTGTGTGTATATATATATATAAAATAAGCAACGGAGCACAGGCATTCTGTTATCCCTACAGCCCGTGAGTACTGTGACCATTTTTGCAGCCCATCCCTGCAGGTGAAATGTAGTCCTTGCATGCAGTGACTGGACAGTATGGTGTATTTTCAGACTGGCTGTTTGCTTTCTATCATGCTTTTTTCACCTGTCCTTTGATCGGTTACACTTGGCCATGGGCTTTTTTCCCATCAGTTACTCTTGTTATACTTCCAAGCATATAACTTTCAAGTCATATTTGAATGTCTGGGAGGCATATTCCTTGTACATGTACTAGTAGAATCATAGAATAATTAAGTATCCTGAGTTGGAAGGGACCCACAGGGATCATTGAACTCCCAGCCCTGCACAGGACAACCCCAAGAATCACACCATGTACCTGAGAGCATTGTCCAAGCACTTCTTGAACTCTGTCAGGCTGGTGCTGTGACCACTGCCCTCAGGAGCCTGTTCAGTGCCCAGCCATCCTCTGGGTCAAGAGTCTTTTCCTAAAATCTTAATTAAACCTCCCCTAACACAACTTCAGGCCATTCTCTCGGGTCCTGTCACCGGTCGCCACAGAAAAGAGATCAGTGTCTGCCCCTCCTCTTCCCCTCATGAGGAAGCTGTAACTGCAATGAGGTCTCCTTGGTCTCCTCTTCTCCAGGCAGAACAGACCAAGTGACCTCAGCCACTCCTCATACGGCTTCCCCTCCAGGCCCTTCACTATCTTGGTCACCCTGCTTTGGATGCTCTCTAATAGCTTTATATCCTTCTTATATTGTGGCACCCAGAACTGCCCCCAGCACTCGAGGTGAGGCCGTCCCAGTGCAGAGCAGAGCGGGACAATCCCCTTCCTTGCCCGGCTGGCGATGCTGTGCCTGATGCCCCCCAGGACACGCTGGGCCCTCCTGGCTGCCAGGGCACTGCTGACTCATGTTCAGCTTGCCACTGACCAGGAGCCCCAGGTCCCTTTCCCTGGCACTGCTCTCCAGCCTCTCATTCCCCAGTCTGTACCTACATCCAGGGTTGCCCCATCCCAGGTGCAGAATCCGGCACTTTCCCTTGTTGAACTTCTTAAGGTTGGTGATTGCCCAGCCTTCTAATTTGTTTAGGTCTCTCTGCAGGAGCCCTGTGTTACTCCACTAGTGACAGGTCACCAGTCTGATGTCACCCCACTCACTATAACCCTTTGCGCCCGTCCCGTGAGCCAGTTGCTCACCCATCTCATGATGTGTTTTTCCAGCCATGAGCTGGACATTGTGTCCAGAAGGACATTGTGAGAGACAGTATCTAAAGCTTTACTAAAATCCAAAAAGAATACATTAGCTGGCTTCCCTTGGTCAGCTAGGTGTGTTATCTTGTCATAAAAGGAGATTAAGTTTGAATAGCAGGACTTTCCTCTCATGAAGTTGTGCTGTCTGTGACCAATGACTGTGTTGCCCTTCAGGGGTTTGTCAATAACTCCCGCAATAGTCTTCCCCCAAATTTTACTGTAAATGTATGTATTTATTAGTTTGGTTTGATGAAATTGGCTTAAGCACAAATGGGTTGGTATGTTCAGGAGCTTTTTTCTTTTCTTTCACTGGGCCCTAAATTGTGCGCTGTTAGTCCAAAGGACTGCGGAGTCTCTGTTCCTAGGGATTACTGTTTTGGGACAAAAACAAGGAGCTTCAGATAAACCTTGTTTGCAGGGGCAAGTAGTCAAGTGTTTTTACAAGCAGGTGTCAGATTTTCTCAAGTGCCTCATTCCTTCTCTGCTGGCTGTCATATTTTTGCATTTGGCACCCCTGCCTAGTCTTCTTTTCCTGTATTCTTGCAAGCAGCTGTCACAGAGTTGCTTGGAGATGGCCTGGTGGTAATCTGTTTGGGAAAATGTTTTTGCCTCCTCTCTAGCTGGTTCAAGAGGTCTGCATGCACTTTAATGAACTTCAAAGCACTACTTTAAGTAGTATTTTATTTCATCAAGGTTTATTTTCCTGTGGCCTAGAGCCCTCAGATTTCTTTTTTGTGACCACACGTGGCTGTACCAGTGTTTTGTTTCAAAAGTTCATTTTGAAATGCAGTATGCCCCTTAAAGTAACATTTTAAGTTTTCATTCTAAAGAAATGTAATTTGAAATGTTAGATTGGTTTTGGTTGAAATTTTTGAAACAATGGTATCTAAATTATAACGTTGTATTATGCAATCAGCATTCCTTGTTAACAGTTTTTTGGGGGTGATGTTAATGAGAACATTTAAGTATTTCAAGCATTTTGCTTAAAAATGACTTGTTTAATGTTGGTCATTGAAAGATTTTCCAAGGAATTTAATGAACCTTTGGATAATTGGTTAAACTTAATGTGTGCATCTGAAATATTTGGAAAGAGGGCTTGCCCAAGAATAAAAGGATCACATGAGCACTTAAAAGTCCTATAAAGGCACAGTAAAGAAAGATTTATGACTGATTCCTGTGTTTTTGCTGGCACTTACCTTTGAAACAGTTTGGAGGTAAGTGTAAGAATCTGACAGCACTTCCTGAAATACCTTTTTCCAATCTATTGAGTGCATTTAACCATTTCCTTTCAGATGGCTGGATTGTGCTAGTTTATCTGAGCATTAAAAAAAGAAAAAAAAAAAGTAGTCTAGTGTCTGGGTAATTTTGAAAAAAGTTTACTGGGAACAGTGAAACCTGGAGAAAAGACTTCTTCTGGATGTGTTATGAAAGGATAAACTTCAGCCTTTTCACAAAAGCCATATTATAATTCTAAGACTCTTATAAGAAATTCAGGGGTACAATTTTCGGCTGGGTCTTTGAGGGTTAGAATAACTTTAATGGAGACAAGACTGACTAGGGATTTCTAAAAGCGTGGAAGCTGTACAGGATGTACATGAGATTGTTAGCTGAAGCTGGCCTTTTGGTTTTTTCATGCTTTCAGCTTTTCAAGCCTTTTATTCTTCAGATTGTTTACACTTAAGTGAGATATCCTAAGTCCATGCTTCCAGAGTGTCTGCCTGCTGAGCCCTCCACTTTGGCACACTTGTGGGCACAGCCGATTGCCACACTCAGGGCCCTGTTGCTCCTGTCTCCAGAGCCACACAGCAACTTGGTATTGCTGCCAGAAAATCGTCTCTTATGCAGCGCTCAGGGATACTTTGTCAGCAGCTTTTTTGTCAAATTTGGCACGCTTTAAGACAGCAGAATGAGGTTCCTCAGATTATATGACTCTTCATGCAGCAGAGTCTCTGGGACTGAGAGACGGTGACAGGGACAGATCATGCCCAGGCAAAACTTCACTTGGCAGGAGGTAGAAATGGTCAGAAAAGTCCTAAACAAGTTGTCCAGTCATTATTTTATATCCTAGGGAATTGGATAAAAATATTTTTTCCACTGATGTTGTTCCTTAAAGAGTAGAGGGATCATCCAGTGAGCAGGGATTCAAAAGATACATGAAATCAATAATTTGCAAAGATTTTGCTCCACAGATCAGACACAGATCAGACATTAATTTTTAAATAACCAAAAGTTATCTGCTAGCTGTTATAGGTAGCAGAGGTCTGTAAATGGATCACTTGAAATGTAGATATGTAAGAGAACATTTTTCTAGTGCTGCTTACCACAATGGAATCTGAAACACTAAATATTTCTCAGATTCTAAGGATCAATGCAGTATCCAGCCTTTGGGAAGAAGAAAACTAATGAACAAGTACAATAACTGGAGAATTAGTAAGTAGAGAAAAGGACATCAGAATAAAAAAATAGTCTAAGTGGAAGAGAAGGTCATAAGTGAAATACAAGTCAACAGAGTAATCTTTTGCAGAAAAGGCAAATTTCATTCTGTGAACAGAAAAATACAGGAACAGATCAATGTGCTGTTTTAAGAGAGACTGGCAAGGCCTCTTTCAGATTTTTAGGCTCACTAAGGGGAAAACAAAGTCTTTATGAGAGCAGGAGAATTAGAAAGGAGACTCTGAAAGAAAGGATGGAGGCAGAGGGGTGGTGCAGCAGGAAAGGGAAGGGAATATGTGTACCAAGAGAGCAGCATCTGAATTGTTCTCCAGGCTAACTGGAAATAGCTGAGGGCAAACTACCTTAATTTCCAGAAGAGGACATGGGCTGGCCATGAGGTAGTGAAGCAGCAAACAGTTCACAGAGAGAGGCTTAATCATTGAAAATATTGTAAGGGCAAGTTAAAACAAGTTCCTGTGGGGCAGGTCTAGATATGTAGTCTTTTAAGTGATGCTCTGCCTGCGCTTTACTGCATGCTACTATATAATGGGTGCAGACTATAAAATTTCTGTGGGTCCTTTGATGTTACTTAGGTCATATTGAGACTGCAGGGAAGTTTGGCTGCTGGTAGAGATTTCAGCAATTTCTCCTCCTACTTAACATGGCATAACAGTACCTATGAAAGTGTCTTTTATTCTTTTTGCTAATTATATACATGGTTTTTTTCTTTGTAAATGTGCATTGCATGAAAAGAAAAGCTTTGGTGTTTGAATATATTTCTGTCAAATCTTTAAAAATCAATATTTCTGCAAAATGGAAATCCCATTGTAAATAATTTTTCCTTGAAAATTGAAGGAGAGAAATTTTCTTGTCTGAACTTTTTCTTTGCAGAAACTAGATTTCTGTGGTGATTTAAGTAGTCTTCAAAATACTAATAGGAGAATAATGTTTTCCCTTATTTCTGAAGTTAAATTCTGGCATAAAGTAGTATGGCATTTATCACATGTTATGGCTTGCATGGCATCTCTCAATTGGTTCTTCAAAGATGTGCTTCTGGCCTTCATTTCATCCCATGGGCAAAGTGTCCTAGCACACAAAACCCCAGGCTATGGGGCGTGGTTACTGTGAAGGCTTGTCTTCTGAGAGAAGCAGTCCCATTCCAGAGGAGAAAAGACAGAATTACAAATCATATAAGGCAAGGCCCTATACGTAAATGACATTTCATAGCTTTAAAGGTATTACAAAGAAATATTTGTCTTTTTTTTTTGTTTTGCCTTTTTTTTTTTTTTT
>VZTH01010340.1:5761-64898 GCA_013397815.1 Aleadryas rufinucha
GGGAGGCGCCTCCTCCCCCCGGCTCCCCCCCGCGGGCCGAGCCCCCGAGCCACGCTGTTGGGTCCCCGGCCGAACGAGCGGGGATTCGCCCCTCCAGCACCCGCCCCAGGGGCTGAGTCCTGACCGCTCAGTAACGCGGGCGCCCTGCTCGAGAGCCCTCGGGACCGGCCCCGGGACCCCGCAGGGTCAGTGCCGCCACCGCCTCCTCCGCTCGGTCCNAGGGTGGCCGGGCCGCGCCGGGGATGATGCAGCAGCAGCGGCGGCCGCGGGGACTCCGGCCCGGATCCTGTCGTGCCCCGGCGTTGGGGCGGCCCTGCACCCCCAGGGTCTGGTTCCGACCCCGGGAGTGGGACATTGCTGCTTCAGGCTGTTTCTGTTCAGTCTCGCTCGTGCCCAGCAGCTGCAGCGTCTGTCAGGAGAGGACTTGTATTTTGGGGGTCTGCTGCACTTGAGGAGCCACATAGTGGGCAAGGGGGGGATTTCCCGCAGGTGCTTTTTGCCTGAAAGCTAAATCTCTAGGTGAGTCGTTGTGTTGTGACCTCCCGTAATAAATCAGTGTTCAGACCTGCTCTCGTTTGCGTGTTCCACATAAACCTCCTGATTTTCCCATACCTGATGCAGCTGCGAGCCGGGAGCACCTGCTTTGTGCTTCTGCTTTGTCAGTAGGGCAGTTCGGTAAATATATCTTTTTTTCAGTATCTCAAGTATAAAATGTCTCCGAAAACAACTGCAGATACTTCCTTCTCTTAGTAGGTTATGCAAGACCAGACCTGGTAGTTGTTTTGTGGATGAGCAGTGCAAAGATTTCTTTTATTTGTTCAGTTGCTCCACAGAATGTCAGTCTGCATGGATCTGAAACTCTTGACAGCTGGCTCTAGCTTTGCTACGAAACCACACAGTTGTTTTAAGAAAAAAAAAAACAACCAACCAAACCAAGAAATGTGTTCCTGTAGAAGGCAGGGACGCTGGGTTTGGCAGCAGTTGAAGCGACTGAAAGTAGGTTGCAGTTACGAAGGAATTGTTCTGACATGTTCGTGTACTGTTCTCCCACAGTGGTGCTTGAGGAAGACAGGCTGAAGGACTTGGTTTAGGGTAACTTCTTTTCCCATCATACACAGTACATTTTGACAAACACAGTTCAGCTCTCTGGCAGTGCTTTTATGAAATTCCTGGTTTCCTGAGCAGAATTAGAGCTGTGTGTGCCAGCTGTCGCTCTTAGGGCAGAGTCATGGGAAGGCAGAAGTTGAATATTTCCTTCTCAACAGTCATGAACCTTTCTCTGGTGTGTATCATCAGGGCTGAGAGGGAAAAATGAGGTTTTCCCTGCTTTGTTCAGAAAGGGAAGCCCTGTGTGGGAAGATCAGTACCTCAGTGCTGGAAAGTCTAAAGGCATGGTTTTAATTTTGTGGACAGGGGTGGTCCCATGGAATGCACTGAAACCATCCACATCCACAAGACTCTACTTAACAAAGTGTGCTTCAAAACCAGTTCCCAGTTATCTTAAGCTGGTGAAGATATGGGGTCTGGAGTTAATTTAAAACCAGTATTTTGTTCAGTAGATTTTCTGGGAAACGTCAGGGAGAGAGATAAGAAATCAAGGATGGTGAAATAGCAAATGTAACATTGATGCTCTTTTTTTTTAATTGGACCAGCTGATGCATTTGGGCAAAGGGGTTGGTTTTGATGAAGGAACTCAGAGCCTGAAATGTCCCAGTTTTATGTGTTAGTCAAAGCTACTGTGCTCTTGTCACTTGTCTTTTAAATCAACATGTGTAACACGGTGCTGCTTTCCTTCTCTATGAAGCTGCATGAAATTGCTCTGTTGTTTGTTAAGGATCTCTTCACAGGTTACTGAGATCCAGGTCAGCACCCCTGTGGTGTTTTCTACCATGCACATAAGATTCCTTCTCCCTTTGCTCCTCCCATCAGCTTATTCAGTTCTAAAGAGTGCTAGGAAAACATTGTAAAATTATCCTTGAGGTTTTTCTTCTGCCAAGACAAGGTGCTAGGCAAGCTTTTCCACTCCCAAGATAAGTGTTACTGACATGGCATATTCATTTATAATTTTTTTCTTTTCTCCCTACTGTCAGTGATTCAGACCAGATAACAGTGGGAATTGTTTCAAATGTCCTCAAAATATGAAAAAAACCAGAGTGTAGCAGCCATGCTGCTGCTGGAGTCATTAACATCAAGTTCATCAGATTTTTCCACTTCTTTGTTGCAATGATATGGGCTCTTCACATCTGCTTCATTTCCAGCCAACTGTAATTTTTTGGATCCTTGTCTGTGCTATTAATATCACTTATCTTCTTTTCTATTTTTTTAACAGCCGTGAGCAAGGTTATTTAAACTATGCTTAAGAAACACAAACTCTTTTCATTTTTTGTTTTATAGCTGCATATTACTGAGGCATGTTTAAAGTCTTTTACATATCCATGTACCACCATGAAAGTCTTTATTGTGTTCATAAGCTATGAAATAATCTGTTCTTGTGTTGCTTGGATGTATGAGCTGGGTGGAACAGTGTGTTATGTTTTGTTCAGACTTCAAGTTATGTGGCTCATACTGTTAAAAATCTACCCATGAAATGGTAAATTCCTCAGAGACTGAAGCCTGCTTATCAGTGTTACAGTTCATTTAAGTCTATTTCCCTCTTGCCCAGCTCCATTTAAAACTAATCATATTTTTAATGTTTGATGAAGTAGTGTAACAGCGCAATGTTAGATTCAGATCAGTTGGGTGCATGAAGCTCAGAGACAGCACAGGCTAAGTACTGGTGTCATGGGCTGCAGCACCTTTCACTTTTCATCAGAGTTTCATGCAAATGAGCTAATTAGATTTGTATCTTTGCAGCTGAAGCTGTGCCTGTGTGCCGGGCACCTCCCTGCATTTCTGAAGGCATATTCCATGATGTGGATTATTAGCTTTATTTGTGTGTTTCCCTCTCCTCCCCATGGTTTTGCTCCTTCCCTACAATACCACAATGCAGCCACTCAGCAGTGGGGCCAGACTGTGCCAGCGTGTGGGGCTTGTTTTAATCTCTGAACCTTAAAGATAGATATGGAACTCTAATATGCAAAACATGTCCAGGTATCTTACAGTCATGAGAGCAAATCTGGCATGTAGTGAAAGGAACCATCCTTTCTTGTCCTAGGAAACCCTCCTCACATGAGTGTTGGTGAAAATGGGGGATACAAGGGACATCTGTCCTCACCTGGATTCCATAGGAGAGGTGACCAGGGATGATCTGCTGCTCAAATCCAAGGTACAGGGTTGTGGCTCTCAGTCCTTTCCCTTTTAGCTGTTGTGCATGGACTTGCATGTTTACTTTTTGAAGAAAATGCTTCCTATCTGCAGAGAGAAACTCTCCTTCCCCCACTGAGGTACCCACATGTCCCATAAATTCACCCTTTGTGACCCCCACAAATTTCTCATTGTCATTTTATCCTGCTTGAATGTGTCACTTAGCTAAAGTGCTGCAATTGTGTATTTGATTGGAAGTGTGGTGTTAAGGAATTAAATACTATGAGCTGAAGATTGGGCTGTTTCATAGAGTGGTTTCTCACTCTTCAAGGACTTGGTTACTTGAAAACCAACCAAGCAAACAAACCTTCTTTTATCATGAATATGCAGGGAACTTGCCAGTCTTGTGGAGCTGTGGGACCAAACCTCTGGGCTTGTCTTCAGGTAAAAATGGCTTGTTTGTGTGCATGATGTGATGGGACTTCACTCAAATAGCATTTATACTGGAAAAAAGAGTGGGAAGCAAAGAAGGGGTTCACAGTAGAGCTATACACTGGTTTTTGATGGATTCCAAGGAGGAGACTCTCTAGGTGAAAGGGTAACACTGTCACAAACTGACAGGATGTAACAGTTCACTCCTTGTAGGGGATTGCCCTTGCTATTCCCAGTAGGAATGAATGAACTGCCCAGTGTTGGCTGGGTGCTGCCTCTGCTGGCACCTGTGGAGGGGCTGCAGGGTGACACCTTGGAAGTGAGGAGGGAGGGAATGCCATGGGGCATGCGGGCGGGCAGGGACTGTTCATTTTTACACCAGAATGCCCAGGCTTGGGGCTGCTCAGATGAGATCCCTATTGGAGCAATGGCCTTGGAACAGAGACTTTGCCTGGGTGCAAACCTGGTTCCAGGTCTTCTTTCTTAAATCACTTCTAAATTTTCATCAGTTCTAAATTTCCATCTTGTTCTGGGCCCTGAATAAAAAGCAGGTTAGAAAACTGGCAATATAATTCTGAACTGGCTGCTGCTGCTGGGACTAGAGTTGCAGACTGTTTTCTGAAGGGTCTAACTTGATGTGCCCATTGTGCTTTGGCTCTTTCCCCTCTCTAGATTGGTTGTCCTTACGTTGGTTGCGGGGAGTCCTTTGCTGACCACAGCACACTTCATGCACAGGTGAGCTTTTCTCTGTCCCCCACATTTAAACAGACAGAGTTGGATTTTCCCTGTTCCGTGTTCTGGTAGTCCTTTTCTCCAACTCAAGCCAGAGGAGATCTGTTACTTCATTTTTAATTTCCAGGCCAAGAAGCACAACCTGACGGTGAATCTGACCACGTTCCGTGTGTGGTGCTATGCCTGTGAGAAGGAGGTGTTCCTGGAGCAGCGCCTGGCAGCTCACCCGCCATCACCCCCCGTCAAGTTCCCTGAGCCGGTGGGTCTGTGTCACATAGGGCAGGGCTGAATGCTTGGCAGGGTTTGGTTTGCCTGGTGTAAAATTAGCCAAGTGATTTCTGCCATGGTGCAGCGTTTGCTGTGACAGGGATACCTTCACTCAAAGTGGCTGCCTATAGCCAGAGGACCACTAGCCCTGGCTTACAGGATCTCCCAGCAAAAAGACTTCCAAATGACTCAGGGGTGGGAACTAGATGACCTTTAAGGTCCATCCCAACCTAAACCATTCTGTGATGCTGTGATTCTACGACTTGAATATCCATTCTGACTTTATTTTTAGCCTTTACAATGAGGTGTGTGCATGTGAGAAGAACCTGTCACATTTTCATTTCCAATACATGGCCCATGGAAATTTCGGCTGTCAGACCAGAAACACCATGTACTTGTGACACTGCTGCTCATTCCTGATGCTTCTTATCACCTGTACTGGAAGCAGTAATGGCACTCTTTCCACTCCCTGCTGGCTCAGTGAGAAGGGTAGACAGTGCAACCTGTTCTTCCTTCTCCTTCTACTTTTCTTGAAGGCTGGCTTGATTTATGTGTGAGATAATGTCTCTCACAGCTCATCTTTCAAAGCAGACCTCTGACTGATGCTTATTTCTCTGTCTTTCATCTAGGATTCTCCTTTGCCTGCTCACCCTCTGAAAGCTGTCCCGATTGCAGTGGCTGATGAAGGCGAATCTGAATCAGAGGATGATGATTTGAAACCAAGAGGTAACTTTGCATTGAGTTGATGAAAGGGCTGGCAGGGCAACTCTGCAATCTGTAGCACCTGCACTGAGAGGGTTCCTGGCAGCAGATTGTGGAGACTGCCTAGAAGGGGCTGGATTCCCTCTCCTGGGGGAGGAATATAGAAAGCAGCACATCTGGAAAGTGATTCATCCCTCTCTTGTTTGTGCTTTAGGCCTTACTGGAATGAAAAATCTTGGGAACTCCTGCTACATGAATGCAGCACTTCAGGCTCTCTCAAACTGGTAGGTATTAGGGCTTTCAGTGTTGTCTTAACTGACTTCATTAAATACCAGAAGTGTCACCTCTGATCTGGAACCTTCATGAATCTTGCAAAGAGAGATTAGCCAGGCTGGGGACAGAAAAAGATAGTGTTTTTTAGGGCAACAGAAGTGTTACAGTAGGAAATTGAGTGACCGGGCAGCTTGTGGCTATGTACAAGACTCATGTTTAAATGAATGCTTGAAGTAAAACTTCATCACTTCTGTTGCAACAGAAGTTATTTATCCCAGGGAAAGCCATGTCACATCTCTTTACTCTCCACACAGCCTATATCCTAAAATATTCTCTAGCCATCCTGCTGAAAACTAATTCCAGGGTCTTTTCTGTACTGGGAACAGGTTCAGATCAGCCTTTTTCATTTGTTTCAAGTGAGGAATCACGTCTGCATCTGGAATCAATTCTTCCCTTGGTGTAGAATCAGTACCTTAAGCATGCTTTTGATAAAGCCTGCATGAAGTTTTGATAAATAAATAAATAGAAGCAGAGGATAAATTTCTGTGTGCTGAATTCTTCTCTTTTTCCTTCTCTTGTAGCCCGCCTCTCACACAGTTTTTCCTCGAATGTGGTGGACTGGTCCGTACGGATAAGAAACCTGCCCTGTGCAAAAGTTACCAGAAGTTGGTGTCTGAGGTTTGGCACAAGAAACGGTGCGTGGTGCCCCCTGATCTGACCTGGCCAGGTTTCAGAGGGGTGTTAGTTCTGAGGTCTGGCATCAACAGAGAGGAAATGTCATCCTCAGGGAATGTCAGTGCATTGTCTGAGGCAGTCATTTCACCCCCTGCGTGAATGGGGATGTGAGGATTCCCCTGGGTCCAGGAGATCCCATGTCCTGCTGCTGGTGATAAATTAGGCATGTTGATGTCAGTGAAAAGAATTAATTCTTAATATTACAGTTTTAAAAAGGAAGAGTTTTTTTAAAATATAGCTTCCCTGTTGGCAATGAAGAAAAAATGACGGAGTAAGGGAATACTTGGGGCTATCTCCAAGTATTTTACATGGACTTCAGTGACCAGCACTTAATTGCACTGCTCTTGATTAGCAGAGGAATTGATGATTTGGATGGAAAAAGTGATTCAGAGATTTTTACTGAATAGAGTGGAAAATGCAGGTGACATTTTGGGAAATGTTTGCTATTGGTTCAAATTCTAGACCAGTTCAAAGGACAGTCCAAAATTATGTAGCTCTTTAAATCTGAAGATGTCTGCTCTGTGCAATCAATTAAAAACCATCCAAACAGGAATTTAAATGGCATTGCACGTGTGCCTCAAGTTCAGTATTAACAAGGAATAAGTAAGATATGGAGCAAGGTGAACTGTGTCTTTGTGGAGGAGGAGGCTGCAGGCTTTGAAGCAATATCATGTCCTTTTAATATTGGTTGAATTTACCTCATTTACTGGGTGGTCAGCCTGCCCAGATTTTGAGACAGATGTGGTGCTGGAAAATCAAATGAAGTAACTAATTGCCAAATCCTGCTGTGGAAAGAATCACTTCCACACACAGAAGTGTCTTCACATCACACACTTCCATGTGACAGAGCTGTAAGTGAAATGTGTTTTGGGGAAGGGTCTCTCTGCAAGGACAGACTGAAATGACTGCAAGGTGTTTTCTGTCTCTTGGTATGTTTGTCATCCAGCTCATGCAGAAATCTCTGCCCAGGCTTTGCAGGTGCATAATTATCTTTTGTCCTCTTTAACTACACACCACACCCTCTGTTACGGCCTGTTAGACAAACTGGCTCCAGGCCCGATAAGCAAACTGACTTTTTCTTTTTTCTTTTTCCATGTCTGAACAGCCCGAGTTATGTTGTTCCAAGCAGTCTATCCCATGGAATTAAGCTTGTCAATCCCATGTTCCGAGGCTATGCACAGCAGGTGGGGCCTGAAAAAACCCATGCCATTATTCCAAAGACGGTGGGAATTTAATTCTTGCAGTGGTGGTGCTTGTGTTCAGAAGGAAGAGCTTGAGCTCGGGGGTCATGGCCATTTTGTGTCAATATCAGTGATCTGATAGAGCACTTGGGTGGGATTTGGGAGACATGGATTCTTTTCCAGGCTTGCCTCTGGCTTGTTGGTACCAAATCAGTTCATTTTCTTGTGTCAGCTTGCTCACCTCTGAAATTATGGTGGTCAAATCCTTTATAAACAGCTTTGAGATCTATTGATATCTGCTCTGTAAGAGTTTGGTATTATTTATTCATGTCAGAGCTGAGGAACCTGGATAAATCTGCACTAAAAAGTCAAAGATATGAATGTTCTATATTCTTTTTCTGGGGAATTACAGCAAAGGAAATCTTATTTAAAGGTAGTATCCTTTTCTTTTCCTTTGAAGTCTTTATCAGTGTAGCTTTTCTGTTTGTTCTTTATAATAAAACATAAACAACAAACTATGATTAGAAAATATACTAGAGAAGTGACAGTACATCAAAACTGTGATAGTGACAAAAAATCAAAACAGAGAATAAAAATAATGATTAATGAAAGAACTTCTGTATTTGTCTTTGATGTGAAATACATTGGATTGGAAAACTCTGATCTGAAGAGATAAATTTGAAAGGTAGGCAGGGCAGGCTAAAAGCCAAACTTCCTAAAACAACTGAAATGTCGTAATTAACTTTCTGGAGTTGTCAAAATACCAGGTTGCTTTCCAGCAGCTCCTTTGAAGCCAATGTATCAGCTCTTTTACCATGTATTATGAATGTAGGAGCTTGCACCTAGACTGTACAGCCTTGGGTTTCGGGTTCCACTCCCTGTTTATTAAAGATTTTTATCTGCTCTCTCTAAGAGATGGCTTGCCATGAGCAGAAGTCAGTGTTCATAAAATGTGTTTGTGGGTAGGAGTCAGTTCTCCAGGGCCTGCTGTTTTCATCAGGTTTCTCCTTACTTTTTCCCTATTGTCTGAGGCAAACCCCTGATAAATGCGCTCCTGGTTTGCCTTCTACAGCTGTTCTCTGGCTTTTCAATGTCTTTCAGCTGAAGATATTCAGATAAAAAAAATGGCCCTTTAATTATTTAGGAGTTAAAGCATTTCTGTAGCAGACAGGCCCTTCAGTGCATGGCCCTGCTTTAGCTGGGTCTGTGTGCTGCAGGGCAGGCTCACCTTTGGAGGCACTCTTGGAATTGGCTGTGAATGGAGCCTCATCTCCTCTTTTGCCCCTCTCATTTGCCCCATTTCTGGCTGGATACTGACATGGACTCTTGGTTTTCAGGACACCCAGGAGTTCCTGCGGTGCCTGATGGATCAGCTCCACGAAGAACTGAAGGAACCCGTTGTTGCAGAGACGAGGGATTTGGACACCAGTGACCAGGAGGACAAGCGAGAGGGCGACCGAAGCCCTTCAGAGGACGAGTTCCTCTCCTGTGACTCCAGCAGTGACAGGGGTGAAGGAGAGGGCCAGAGTCGGACCTCAGGGAGCCTGGGCAGCAGCTCCCTGGCAGAGACAGAGCTGCTGATCCAGGATGAAGCAGGGAGAGGGATCTCAGAGAAAGAGAGGATGAAGGACAGAAAGTTCTCCTGCGGCCATCGGCGCAGCAACTCGGAGCAGGTGGATGAGGATGCAGATGTTGATACTACAATGATGCCAGTCGATGGCAGAGCCTCACCTGAGATGCTGCCAGCTCCCCGTCCTGCCAGCCCGTGTAGGACACCAGGTATACCCCTCTTCCAGTCCAGATATTTACAGGAGGACGTTACCATGCTCCACAGGGACTGTGTAGTGCAGTGGCAAACACATAATGTGATTGTTCCTTCTCTGAGTTTCAAAAGATTTTGCATCCAAGGTTTTCCTCAGTCCCTGCCTTTGTGCACAATTGCTTCTGTAAGGAAGTGTACTTGGTGAGCCAGAGAGGTGCTTAGCCAGGCTGTGAGCTGAGTAAAGGCACAGCAGTGAGAGCTGCCTCTGCCAAGCCTGCAAACACTGTATTGATGCCTTTTAAGAAAAAAGGTTTGGTATGTGTACGTCTCTTTACTTGATGCACCGGCCTGGGGAAATATTAGCTGTGGAAAAGGCATGGCAGAAGGTATTTGCTAATGTTGGACTGTGGGCTTTGGGGAGAGAAAAGGGAGAGGCACAGTTTGAGCATTTCTGTGTCTCAGGGAAAAGAAAAGAGCAGCAGTGTGGAGTCACCTCAAGCTGAACATATCCGATCTTTCAACGCTTCTTTATGTAAGAGTCTTACTCTGCCAGCTGGCACTGAAGGCAGCAATGCTGTTTGTGTGGATTAGGGCTACAGGAGCAAGCTGCAAAAACTAATTAGTCACAAGTGTGAAAAAATGGCAGGTTGTTTTTTGGGGTTTTTTAGTATGTAATTATTAGCTGTTGGGTACAGCTCCGTATGCACTCTCACCCGTGACTGAGGGAGCTGTGTCTGCCAGCCTGTGCAAGCAGGACAGTTAATGGACACTGAACTGTGCCTTTGGGAAAGATTCTGTGCTGGAACACAGAGCTGGGCTGACGTGGATTGCAGTGGGGTTGCCTTTCATAACTGGAGTTTTCACCAGTGCCCTTTTCCCTCCCCATTTTCCCAAACAGAACCTGACAATGATGCCTATGTGCGTTGCTCCTCACGCCCGTGCAGTCCAGTCCATCATGAAATGCACTCCAAGCTCTCCAGCAGTCCTCCCCGCTCCAGTCCTGCCAGGCTTGGACCTTCTTACATACTCAAGAAAGGTAGTGCAAAGAGGGATTGCTGGGAGGCAAAGGGGGAAGCATGTGGAGGAGGGGAGAGAAGGAATCCATCATGATTCTTGATTAACAGACGTAAGAAGTGCTGGTTCCCCTGGACATCAGTGTGTTCTAAAATAGTATTTGGCAAAGACTGCAGTAAACCTGCAGATAAAGTCAAGCTCTGGGCACAGTGATGTTCTCATGTGTTCTTATACTGGAGCCTGAAATGATCCATGTCTGCATCCGTGTGCTGTGTTTGTTGTTACTAAAATGGCTCTGAAGTCCCAGGCACAAGCTCTGTCCCTTTAGGGGTGTGTGGAGATACATAAACATTTGTTTGCCAGACTTGAATTTCATGGCATGTGGGCCAGAGAACTGTAAGATGCTGTTACTTCCTGCCTCTTGGACATCTTGGGCTCACAGGAATGGAATTGGGGCTGCAGATGTCCCTGCAGTGCTGGGAGCACTGTCAGGCTGCAGAGTGGAGCCTGGCTTGTGTTGTTATCAAACTGGTCCCTTCATCCCAGAGCAAATTGCAAATCAAAATCCCTCAACGCTGCATAGTCTGCAAACACAATGCCTTGTGCTTGTACCGCTGTGTCTCCAGCTGCTCCATGAGGACATTCTTTCTTCAGCCCCTTGGCTGAGGTCAGCACAGCTGCAGATGTTCTGGCTGCATGAAAACCACTCTGTCTCCCTGCACGTGTGTGTGGGGACAGGGTTTGTTGTTAAACAAAACCTTGCATTTGGCCAGTCCCTGCTGTGGAGAGTCCTCTCCAGTGCAAGACACTTGGGGAACACGTGGTAAATGTCAGAGGGGAAAAAAAAGGACAAAGTACAGAAGCAGGTGAGGGGGAGAGGAAGTGAAATGCAAAGCTTGGAGCAAAATGTCACAAGACCTCAGAAAACCAAGGACTGTCTGTGGCAGGGCCAGGCTTCTAAGCATGTGAAAGGATGGAAAGAGGAGTTCCAGTACAATTTCTGCCTCCTGAGAGCTGACTGGTGTTGGGTCAGTTGGCTGCCTCCCCCTTGTACCACACACAGCAGCAGAGTCCTCTGTGTCCCTTCATAACTTGCCTCACCATGTCCCTGGAATGGGGTCTGAACATCAAGACAATGCTTGTCCTGTGTTCTTGTGTGGCTGCGTGACTCTGTGGAGATGTGAGACTGAGAGGGCCATTCCTTGTTTTCCAGCCCAGATGCAGGCTTCTGGGAAAAAGAAGAAAGAGCTCCGTTACCGCAGTGTGATTTCCGACATCTTCGACGGCTCCATCCTCAGCCTGGTGCAGTGCCTCACCTGCGACAGAGTGAGTGTCCTGGGCCCTCCCAGTCACCCAGCACAGGCTTTGTGCTTGTAGATGTCTTCCTAGGGAATGGTGCTGCTCTTTCCAAACCCTGTGGGATGCAGCACCTGCTAAAATGGTGATAGGTGATGGTAGGGGAGGTGTGAGAACTGCCGTGCCAAGGAGACGTGTTTCTCTGTTTGCTGATCCATGTTACTGAGTTGACCCAGCAGTATCACATTCACATTAGAAAACTGAGTCCAGTGATACAAAACCCATGACAGAAGTCCGTGCTGACAGCAGGGAAGAATAATTAGCCACAGGGAGTTGCTCCTGCTGCCAGCTCAGATTTCTAGTCTAGACAAAATCCAAGCAGTGATAAAAGGTGATGAAGGTCAGGTCCCAGCTCCATTACACACATGGGAAACCCAGACCTCTTCCTCTTGGATATTTCCAGGTTTCTACAACAGTGGAGACGTTCCAGGACCTGTCACTCCCAATCCCAGGGAAAGAGGACTTGGCCAAGCTGCACTCTGCCATCTACCAAAATGTGCCAGCTAAGACAGGGGCATGTGGGGACAACTATGCCTCGCAAGGCTGGATTGCTTTCATCATGGAGTATATCCGGAGGTGTGTTCCCTGTGCAGGACCTCTGCTTTCTGGGATTTGCCCCACAGTGCTGGAAGGCAGCTGTCCCTAACCAGTGGTGTTAACATTGGAATGTCAATTGGAACCATTCCTTGCAGGACAGTATTTGGTGCCTCACAGGGCTTGGAGCCTTTTCATGTGGAGTAGTTGTTGCTAGTCCTCTAGATATCTCACACACCTTGAGAGCTCTTGTGCAGCTGATCACCCTCACTGCTGCCTTTAGCTCAGACTTGCCCTCCAGAGCAAATTAATTCCTGGTGTAGTTTTCCAAATCATTTCCAGTTTGAGTAGGAACATCAGCTGAGAGCAGCTGTGCTTTCCCTGCTCCTCTGGGATGTGGGATGAGCTTAGGACTTACAGCTAGAAGGAAATTTATCATCCACTTCGGGTTTTGTGTGCCAAAGCATTCAGCTATTTTATTTATAACTCTTAATTCCTTCTCCTCTGCAGATTTGTGGTGTCCTGTATCCCTAGCTGGTTTTGGGGTCCTGTGGTGACACTGGAGGATTGCCTTGCTGCCTTTTTTGCAGCAGATGAGTTGAAGGGTGAGTTTTTTCGGTGGGTCCTGATAGCATGAAGGAGCATTCCATATGCATTTTGAAGGCAGATTAAATCTCCTAGAAATCCTGCCTTGGTGTGTCATTAGAGACTGGCAGTGCCAAAAGTTGGCACCTCAGCATCTCTGAGCAGGAGGGAACTTTTTTACCTGCTCGGGGGTGGGAAACCTGGGTGAGAGTGTCCTCAGTGAGCAGCAGGCAGAGCTGTTGGTTGGTTGAGTGCTGTGGCTCCTCAGTTTCTTCACTTTCTCATCCTTCAGCTCTGGAGGACTCACCATTTGCTGTTCAGCTGTGGTGGTGGGCACTTGCCTCCTTTCCTGCTAATTGACTGCATCCCCTTCTTTCCTACACTTACTGAGAGGAGTTGTTTTGATCTCTTCTCATTCTTGGCCTGCCCAAAAGGCTCTTAATCTGCTTACTGTCTGGAAATGTAGCTGTGTCAGCCTCGTATGCTCTGAGCAGCTGCATAATGGCTCTCTTCTCTCTCTACAGGGGACAACATGTACAGCTGTGAACGGTGTAAGAAGTAAGTTGGTGTTATCTGTATCGTGTTGCATGTCTGGAGTTTTATTTCTGGGACTTTATTTCTCTGTACTGCTGTCAGATATTTTGTTGTGTCCTTTGCCTGGACAATTCTTCTGCTGGAATTCAGGATTTGTCTTGGATTCCAAAGCGAGCAAGACACAGCCATGCCTTTGCTGTAGAGAGTCCTCACAGCTCATTTCTTTTTCTCCCTCAGGCTGCGGAATGGAGTGAAGTACTGCAAAGTCCTCCGGCTCCCAGAGGTGGGTAAAAGCACCTTGTTTCCTAATTCTCTTCTAGCAGCCACTGAGGAGGTGAGGAGGCCAGAGGGAGAATAAAACCAGCAGGTTTTTTGGTGGCAAAGTCCTGTATCTAGATCAGAAGAGACTTTCTCAGTCTAAGCTCATGAGCCAGCACGATTCATGAGAAACAGGCAAAGAACTGCAAACATCAGACACACAGAGATGTGCTGTGCTCCCAAAGCTCCCATGGCAAAACTGACCTTTGGTGTCCTCTGTCCTTGGTCTTTTAGATCCTTTGCATCCACTTGAAACGGTTCAGGCACGAGGTGATGTATTCCTTCAAGATCAACAGCCACGTCTCCTTCCCCTTGGAAGGGCTGGATCTGCGACCTTTCCTCGCCAAGGAGTGTGTGTCCCAGATCACCACCTACGATCTCCTGTCAGTCATCTGTCACCACGGCACGGCTGGCAGTAAGTCCTTCCCTGCAGGAGGAACAGGATGGGAGGAGTGTGACTGAGGCAGGAGTGTGGTCAGGAGCAGCCAACACCTGTGCTGGGCTGAAGGGCAGCATAAAACCCCCTCCATTCTCAGCCTGAGTGGCCTCTTCCCTTTGAAAAGTGAACTGAGCTGATGCTGTAGGGGGCTGCCCGAGGCTGCACAGCGTCCAGCTGCAAACGTCTTTGGTAGCTGCAGCACGTGGAGGAGCGAGCCCCAAACAGAGGTGGTGAAGGACGAGAGAAGGGTCCTTTGTGTGGGTCCCAGCTGATTTATTGCAGGTGGAAAATCCAGGGACAAAAGACAGGGGAATGGAAGGGTCTGAGGTTCTTATATGGGGTGGAGCAAAGGGAAACAACCAATGGGGATCGACTAAGGGGGAGGAGCCAACAGGGGATTAACCAATGAGGATAATTTAGGGGAGGGGATTACATGAACCAACCAATGGGGCATCAAAGAAGGGAGAACTTTCCAGAACTAATACATAGGCAATTAGGGGAAGTGCATAAACATGAATTTATACATAAAACTGGGTGGAGAACTCCCAAGCCAATAAGCTTAAAATATGTAAAATACAAACCACTAGGAACATGAGAACTCGTGGGAACTCGCTGTAACCAAGGGGTGGGAATTAAAACCTCTGCACCAAGGGGTGAGATTTAAACCTCTGTGTCTTGGAGGCCTGTCCACCAGTCCTCAGATTGCTCAGTTGCAGTGGCCACTGCCACACGCATGGCAACACTGAGCAGCTTCTGACAGATCTCCTGCAGCTCTTTCAGCCTCCCCATGGGCTTGGCTCAAACCCTTTCCCACTGTTCAGTCTTGCTGAGAGGCTCTTCTAAGGAAGGGAAATCAGGGTGACAGTGCCAGGCTCTGCTGCTCTAGCACAGCTTGCCTGAACAGGCATTATCTTTTTTTTTTCTCTCTCTCTCGTTCTGTGCCAGCAGCTAATCCTGTTTGTGCTGCTGACATTATCCCAGGCCTGCCTTCTGTCTGCACTGCAGATCTCAGCAGTGCTGTGCTTTCTGTTCCAGGTGGCCACTACATTGCCTACTGCCAGAACGTGATCAATGGCCAGTGGTATGAGTTCGATGACCAGTATGTCACCGAGGTCCACGAGACCGTGGTGCAGAATGCAGAAGCCTATGTGCTGTTCTACAGGTGAGCTGTGCCCTCAGCCCCTTCCTGGGTACAGAATACCTGGACATGCATTTCACAAATGGAGTTTTCCTTTCCCTGCTCCAGGAAAAGCAGTGAGGAGGCTGTGCGAGAGCGTCAGAAGGTCGTGTCCCTGGCCAGCATGAAGGAGCACAGTTTGCTCCAGTTCTACATCTCTCGAGAGTGGCTCAATAAATTCAACACCTTTGCTGAGCCTGGGCCCATCACCAACCACACCTTTCTGTGCTCCCATGGAGGTAAGGCTGCTGGACCTGGGAGCAGCACCTTTTGCACTTCCTGGTGCATTAACAAATGCAGGAAAATGCTCCAGCTGCCATCCTGATACGGGGAAGATGCAGTGGGATCCTCTGTGGCAGAAACTCCAGCCTGCTCAGGGAGGGATGAGACAATTACCCATTGTGCTGCTGGTTGGAGGCCGGGGGGGATGTGTAGTGCTGGGAAACAACAGTTTTCAGTTCTCTGTGTTTAAAAACAAACCTGTAGAAAGCAGATAGGGTAGGGTTTATCTGTGTTACCCTGTCAGCAGGGCTGGCCCTTGGGGTTTGTTTGGAGAAGGGAGCACGTGCTGTGGAAGGGAGCTGATACCACATCTGACTCTGCTGCTGCTTCATCAGACATGCTGGGGAGCACTCAGTGTTTGTAAATCTCTGTTCTAAATTGGAAATGAAGCACTTGATTAGAAATTGAGGCTGTGGATTGAGAAACCTCCACAGTTAATGAACTCATGATTGTCTTCCATTAGCAAAATAGATTTTGGAATCAGAGTTCTCAAAAAGGAAAATCAGCCTTTTTATTTGTGTCTGCTGTACACAGCAATAATGAGATTAACTCTTTCATTTGCCTTTCCTCCACAGGGATCCCGCCTAATAAATACCATTACATTGATGACCTGGTTGTGATTCTGCCCCAAAATGTGTGGGAATATCTCTACAACAGGTGAATATGGCCATTCCATTCTTTTTCCCAGTATTTGTAGAGTGCCCTATTCTAAGCCAGGATGAGCTGTATCAGTGCCTGTCCCAAAAGGACAGCAAGAGCTAAGCCAGAAGAGCAAAAGTGTGGCTGAGCAAAGGCAGCTCTCTGCCCTCAGCTGCAGATGCACCTCCCTCACCAGTGTCTGGAGTAGTATAAAAATCCCTGTCTGTAGGATGCAGGGCTGGGAAGTGTTTCCACTGTGCTGCAGTTCTCCATTCCGCTCCCTCTCCCTGTGCCCAGGTTTGGGGGTGGCCCTGCTGTGAACCATCTGTACGTGTGCTCCATTTGCCAAGTGGAGATCGAAGCCCTCGCCAAGCGCAGGAGGATCGAAATCGACACCTTCATCAAGGTTGGCATGGGAAGCATCTGGAAGCAAAGCAAAGGGCAGGGGTGGGAAATGGAGACCTGTAAAACTCCTGCCTGTTTTCCAGAACATGATCTACAGCAAGGCCAGGAGATTGGCCTGGGGGTTCCCCAGTGCAGAGGGGCAGCTGGGGCGTGAGAATGCAGAAAGTGTGAAACCATCCTTGTCTCATGCCTGCTCTGGTGAGCAGGAACCGGGTGTGAGGAAGGAAGGAATTACATGGGATTCTTCTGGAGAATGGCAAGGCTGCCTTACAGTTAATGGCAGAGATCTCAGGAGTGACTAAGTCTTTCCTGTATCTCTGTTCCTGCTCTCCCAGCTGAACAAGGCTTTCCAGGCAGAGGAGTCTCCAAGTGTCATCTACTGTATCAGCATGCAGTGGTTCCGGGAGTGGGAGGCCTTTGTCAAGGGCAAGGACAACGGTAAGGATCAGACACTGGGGTCTGTCAGGGGGGAGAGGGGGAATGGAAACGAGTTCATTTGCTGGGTCCTGGCTGAGCACTGCCCCTGGCTGGGGTGACAAGGCTGGGCAGGGTTCAGGCACCAGCTACTGGGGCTGCCTGCAGGTCCCCAGAGCAGGACAGACATGACAAAGAGAAGAAGTTAGGAAAGCAGATGAATCTGGAGGCAATGAGGAAATCAGATGGGTTTTGACATGTTTGTTCTTCTACAGAGCCCCCTGGACCAATTGACAACACCAAGATTGCCCTCACAAAACCAGGTGGCCACGTGCAAGTCAAGCAGGGTAAGGCTGGTGCTTGCTGCCTGTGGTGTTCCTAAAAGGTAAAGGAGACTGTTCCACTGCATCTGGCTGTCCATAATGAAGTCACAGAGCAAGATGGTGTTGCAGAGGATGACAGTTCTCTACCCAGCTCCTCCCCTGAGTGAGCCAGTTCTCCAGTTTGACCAGTTTGCTGCTGGGACTGGTTCCTGCAGACCCCCAGCTCCTGCCTTGCTGCTCCCCAGGCCCCTTCCACCATTGCCCTTTGTGCTGGAGCTTTGATCTTGTGTTGCTTTTGATGTGGTCTTCACTCAGCATCTGTTGTGGTCCAGCTTCCAAAGTTAAAACAGCCTCATGTTGTGCCTGGCGAGGTTTAGATTGGATATTAGGAAAGTTTTCTATATGGAAAGGGCTGTCAGAGTTTGGAACAGGCTGCCCAGGGCAGTGGTGGAGTCGCCACCCCTAGAGGGATTTAAAAGATGTGTAGATGTGGTGCGTGGGGACGTGGATTAGCAGAGAACACACTGGTGCTTCCAGCAGGAGGGGGCACTGCAGGGCCTTTGTGGGGGGACCTTGAGGTGTCTCCTCCTGGGATGGGTCTGTGAGGGGAGGTGTTTGGAGAGGAAATCCTGCTGTTGTGGTGCCCTGACTTTCCCTGTCCTGTTTCTGGTGTTGTCCCTTCCAGGTGCTGACTACGGGCAGATCTCTGAGGAGACGTGGGTTTATTTAAGCACCCTGTACGGAGGGGGCCCCGAGATTGCCATCAGACAGAACGTGGCCCAGGTGCAGGAACTGGAAAACCTCCATGGGGAGCAGAAGATTGAAGCAGAGACACGTGCAGTGTGATGTGTGCGGATGGGACAGGGCAGGGACGGCACAGGTACCTCTGTGGGGGGACGGGAGGCTGCGAATCCTGAGGGGTCAAACGGCCTCCGCTGTCTGGGACTCGAGGTGTGTGCAGCTCCCCCACCGCTCCCGGGGCAGCCAGGCAGGCTTCCTCCTCCTTTCATGTGGCTCTGAGCACGGGGTGGTGCTGGGAGAGACTGGGACAAAGCTCTGCACCTCACCTCTGGCTGAAGCCATGGTGCGAGGCTGCAGCCACAGTCACGGGGTTGTCCTGACCTGAGCCCTCTCCCTTTCCTTTGCTTACACCAAACCAGCACGCCCAGCTTGTCCCCAGTGCACTGAGCTCTGCTCCTTTGCAGATTTTGCTTTTGGCACTTTTCTTTCTAACTCAAAAGTGTAAAGATAATGAGACATTATTTATGTTTCCAGCGGGCAGTGTTGCAACCAGAGAAACCTGTGTTTGAGGCTGAGGAAAGCCACGAGGTCTCCCTGTGGTTTTGTGCTGGTCACAACTTCCTAGTTTTGCTCTTTATCAAATTCTTGCAAATTCAGTTGCAATCACCTAAGAAATTTGGAAAGAAGCTATTCCCTTCTCCTCTCACTCCCAACCCACACCTTCATGGTCTTGCAGAATTTTATTTTCTCCTTGTGTCTGATCTCCTATGTTCAGCACGTTTTTGGACAACAAAGCTGGAAGGTGAGTCTTCCTTCCCAAAGCCTTCCTCAGACTGACCCTGCTGTGAGCCTGTGTCTGTCTCCCCTCAGCTGGTGAGAAGCTGAGGGACCCCTTTGTTCACCCAGGGCTGGGGAGGGGGCCTGCCTGAGCAGGGCCTAGGCTGGGGAAGCAGCTTTTTAGGAACGAGCTGCTTTCTGCAAACAAGCCCCCACCTGTGTGCTGAGGTCATTCCAGATGTCCTTTGTGTTTACAGTGGCTCATTTAATGAATTTGCTCCCCAATCTACTGCCACCAGTGCAGCCAAGAAGCAGCTGGTGGAGGCAGCAGAGACAAGAATGAAGGCAAAAAAGGCCAAACTCCACTTTTCTCAGCAGGGCTATTCTTAAAATATTTTGTTCATCTTGCAGCAAGGCGAGAGTTTAATCTCTGCAAGCCTTTGAGTGCAGTTTAATGGAGGCAGAGAAGGCAGAGCTGCTTCCCAGGGCCTGAGGAACCAAACTGTGTGTTCATGGTGTGCGTGATGGCACAGCATCAAGTCTGGCCTTAGTGGTGCCAGACACTGCATGGAGCTGGGACCTCCTGAGCTCCTCATGAGAAATGGGAAGAAGGGGGAGAAAAGGAAAGGCTGCTCCTTGACTTAAAGATAGAAGGGGGTAGGAGAGGAGATTTTGAGTAGAAAAACAGGGCTTTCATGTTGGTTTTTCTTTTTTTTTTTTTTTAATCAAGTGTTTGTTGCAAAAAGCAACTTCTTTAAAAATTGTCTATAATTGATTTAGCATGTTAATTTTACAGTCCTGTTCATGGGATGCTTGTTTAGACCCAGCCAGGCCCTAGGGGAGGTCAGAGAATGAGCCACTGTTGGGATTCTCATTGTTCCAAGCTGTCTTTGTTCCCCAGTGCAGCAGCCCTGGGATGTGCTGCAGAGCCTGCAGGGCTGCATGTCCGTGTTGTCTGTGTTCAGAGGGTGCTGTACAGACTGTAATGACACTCCTGTGCTTCAGTGTTAGACCTTGTGCTGAAAGTGGTACAATAAATACATGTGCATTCAACAAGGCCTGTCTTGCCTGCTGAGAGGGGCTGACAGCTCTAGGGAGTGGGGTGGTGAAGGAAGAAAAAGAAAATGATTAAATATAAAATAAAATCCAAACTTCCTGCTGACCAGAGGCTCTGTGGGGACAGATCCTTCTGGGCAGCAGCGAGAGGAGCCTGAGGCCACTAACCCATCCTGTGCCCATTCAGAGGGCACCTGCCCCTTCATTGTCTGCTCACAGACCTCCCTTCACCTTCCCTTAACCCCATTTCACCTGAGTGTGCCTCAGAAAGCTCGGGGGGTCTGGATGTGCTGCTCATTGACCATATTATTATCCTGGAAGTAACTTGCAAGGGAAGGAGTTGAAGTTTCATTGAACTGTTCCAGGATTCTGCCAGAGTTTCCTGTCACTGTTGCGGGCCAAATATCCCTGCTGGTCCATTCCTCTCCCTTGGTAACACATGGCAGCAGCCCGTTCCCCAGGGAACACCAGGCTCTTGGCACTGGGAATTAACAGAGCTTCTAAAGCAGCCCCAGGGGCTGGAGCAGCAGGAATTCCTTGCCCCAATGAGTGATGCAGCCTGAGCTGGAGCCTGAAATGTCTGAAGCAGCAGAGCTGGAGCTGGGTGATAGGAACTTGCAGTTTGTTCTTGAGCAGCTTGGAGTCAACTGTCCAAACTTGGATCTTACAAACAAATCCCTCACCTGAGCAACAGCTGAACAGCTCCAAACCTTCCCAGAGACACCAAGAACTGCCCTCCCCAGGGGTGGGTCTGCTCAGGGTCCAAACAGCTCCAGGGCTGCTCTGGCAAAGGCCTGAGTCTGCTCCATGTTACCCTGTGCCTGTTCAAGCACTCAAGGGTTAGTTCTGCATCCTAATTTCATCTGAGATCTGACTGCAGCCTTGCTTTCCTCCAGCTCCACTGGAGGCAGCCACGGCATTTCTGAGCACAGCTTGGATACAGCTCTGGGAGCCAGTGCCAATGCTGAACTCTTACCAGTTCTCTTTGCAAATCATTTCCCCCTTTTTTTATCAGGTCCCTTTGTCAACTGCAAAAAAGGGGGAGCTAAAAGAACTGTTCAGGCATTGGGGACTGATAGAGCAAACCTCAGTATCAGATTATCTGCTCCCTCCCCTCAGTCCTCCAGGAGTTCAGTTCCTGTGGGCTGCTCCTGGGAGCAGAGCCATTGCTGTGTTGGAACTGTGACACAAACACCCCATACAAAAGCCTGATTTCATTTTCTTTTCCCTTTTTGCTCAGCTCTCCACCCCCAGCTCTCACTCACTCCTTCAGTTGTGCTGTTTCTATTTAAAGTCAGCAGTGCTGATTCTGTGAAAGATAAATCCAAGTCAGAGCCAGAGGGACACCCCCTCCTATTCATTATTGCCCAAACCCAAAGACCAGCAGCCTGTCACAAACAGCCCTGATCTGTCCCGAACTGACAGGGATGTTAATTAGTGCTGGCAAAGAACAACTGAAATCATGTTGAAGAAATGTAGCAGCTTGACTGTATTAACAAAAATAATCTCTAGATTATTTCTCAGATAAAAGCACCACCAGGTGTCACCTGCTGAGCAGGAAAACTGCAAATCTTCGTGGCTCTTGGATGGGCTCTTTGCAGTGACCTAGACCAAAGGCTGATGGAGAAGCTGGCCAAGAGCTGGGGGCTCTTCTCTCAGCTAGAGACACACACACAGTGTGAGCAAAACTGCACACCAGAATGGCATTGTACATCTCAGCCAGAGCTACAGAAACGTGCCTGGGTTTTGGATTATTTGGTGAAGGGAGGCATTGCTGTGTTGGACACACCTGCACATGCACATCCACACAACCCTGCCCAAACCCCTTCCTTACCAGGCTTGCAACAGCCTGAGTCTTAATATAAAACCAATCAGCTTCAAAAACATCTGCCAAGACTTCCAGTTAGACCAGAACATTCACCACAGGCACTCCATAGTACAACACTCTCTTTAGATGAAACCTTTTCCCCAAGTTTCCAGTTCTCATAGGCTCCTACTGAAAAAGCACAAACCACCTACCCTTCCCCACACCAACCCCAGCCACAACAGCCCCCATTTCTTTCTCCTCACATGACCAAATTTAAAAAACCCCAAACAACCCAACCACTTAATTCTCTCTTCAGCACCAGCTGGAAAGGTCAAAGTTTCATAAAATCAAATCTCAAAGTGACCTGATGGGACCTGGCTCTGTGGGACAGCCAGAGGTACAGACAGCCAAATCATTACTCCTGAAAATTCCAGTAGGAAATAAAACCAAAGCCAACAGGACCACAAGTGAAAATGTGTCATCACTTACCTGAAGAGAGAACGAGGAACAGCACCACACTGGAATGGGCTGATCCACTCGTTCTGTGTAAATTTCACAGCTGGAAGCAAAACTCAAACCCACCCCATAGGCAGGAATAATAACGAGGAGTAAGAGAACAGCTCTGGGGAGTTATAGTCTGAATTTCTCTGTGGCTGAAGCAGCAGTCACAGCCAAATCCAAATTCCCACTCTCCACTGGACACATCCGTGGGAAGCAGCAGCTCCTGGAGAGCAACAGCCACACCTCAACAGCCCCAAGAGCCCCAGCAAAGAGGCACCAACTTTTCTGTTGGGAAAGAAAAGCAACAAACCCATTTTTCTTCCTCTGGCTGATCAAAAGGGTCCAGTGAAACTGTATTTCTGGAATTAAATGTTTATTTAAATATGCAGATGACTTTGTTTCATTGCTACAAGGTCAATATTCGCTTTCAAATGGAAGCACTTTATTTGGTTGAATTCTGTCTCCAGAAATGAATGGGCAACACCAGAACCTTTTACATTGGCAATGAAATCACAACACTGAGATGCCACCGAGATCTCGAGATCAGTGCTCAAACACACATACACACACATATACAAATAAAAAAGTGCTCGACATCATCATGTTAAAATATAATTTGGCTTCTTTTAGGTCTTCTGACATTTCAGGCAGGAAAACAAAAAACCAAAGAACAATATGCATCAAACTAAATGAACTTCTGAAAAATACTCAGCATTAAACACAACTTTGAGTATCAGTAAATATGTTTCTTCTCTATTTACAGGTGTTAAGAAAGGGCATTAGAGACTTTTGCTGGGGAATCATGAAATTTCATAGGATGTACAGTCCACACTGCTGGGCAAGATTAGTAAATCCAAGCAGAGTTTTTATAAACCAGTCACAGATTTAGTTCTTCAGCGTTTGCCAAAGGTAAATTCTACAAAAATTATTCATTACCCTGAATAACGGCAGCAGAATAAATGTGTGCAGACTATGAGATATGACTGTCACTATTTCTTAAATAAGTTTTAAGATCCAGGCTTTTGGGAACTACTTGCCAAGTTTATAAAAACTCCATACATGGTCTTTTAATAAAACTTCAGGAATCAGTCAGCTAAAGCTAATGCTCCTTCTACAGCACAATTTAGCAACACAGACATTGCAATTGTTCCAATGTTCCACAGAGGCTGACAATAATATACTGTCCACCCAGACTAAATATAGAAAAGCAAACTTTGATCTAATTTTTACAAAGATGGCACAACAATAGGTGAAAATGAATTCTTAGCTGCTGATTCAACAGTGCATTGGACACGAGAATAAAAATACTGCAGCTAAAAATATTTTAAGGATCTTTTTGCACACCTGTTAATTGTTCAACCCTTTAGATCCCCTGGCACGTGGAGGCCACAAAGCCTCAGGTGCCAAGCGTGGGGATCCCATTCTGCTCTTGATCTGAACAGCTCAGTGACCACAGCAGCAGCAGTGATAAGGCAATGATTTAATGGATTCTGACCCTCCAGTGCTGCAGCAGCAGAACAGCCCCAGCATTGGTGCTGCCTGTGCTCAGCACATCTGGGTTGGGTTTAAATCACAAACCTTCTGCTGCTTGATGCTGGCAACTCCTAAGCACCATCACACAACAGCTACAGGATCAACTGTGGCACCAAGGGACGTCGTAAAAATAAGAGTTGGCATCTTAAATGGAGATAAAGGGACAGAGTTATGAACACAACACAACCCAGCTCAAAAATCACTTCATCCCCTGTGGGGATGGCCCCGGCCATCCCCAGCACGGAGAGTCTGAGATTCTGGGGTGTGTTTCAATGTGCTGACCCTGCAGGACAGCCCAGCAGGCAGCAAAACAACACTCACCTGCCTGCAAACAAACCCTGAGAGGTTTCATTTTGGGGTCACTGCCCATAGTGGCTTCCATGTAAAATTTCTCAAACTGTGGGGATTGTACAGAATATGCTGGAGTTGGACTAGAGCCAGTAGATTCCCCCAAACGAGGTGTGGGTCCATAAATAAATTTGGCCCTCAGGAGCTATTTAGTGGCAACTGGACTCTTGCAGGGCTCAAACATGTCCATGACCTTAAAACCCAAGCAATGGTAACAATTCAGGGGAAACCAAGTTAGAATATAGAAGTTTGTAGAAGTCTAGAGAGGAAATTGAGCCTTTGTTAGGCAGTTGAGGTGCAGATCATGTGATATTTGGAGATATTGTAGCTCTCTCACCACTGTATGACATGATAAAGTGCAGAATCACTTATCCTACTTCTGCTCCAAACCAAACCATGTGAGAACAGGGTGGTCACAATTCCTGTCTGGCTGCTGGCTCCAGGTCCAGTCCACGACAAGATGAGAGAAGGAAACAGTGTGGTTTCTTTTTTTTTTTCCTTTCCTCTTTTATTTATCTAAAAAAACTCCGTTATTCCAACATGAACTGATGAGAACGCACAGGAGGTCATGCAAAAAGAGAAGGCAGGTCTGAAATGCTGAAAAAACAAACCAACCAAAAGAAAACTGCAAAGAGATTAAACCACGAGCCACAAAATAACGTGACCCTGAGGAAGGTGGGCGCAGGCAAGGCAACAGGGCGAGCATGCAGGCTGAAACGAGAGCCAAACGGGGCCTGTGAGCAGCAACGAGGGCTGCCAACCAAAATGCCACTGTCCGTGTCTGTGTGTGTCTGTGTGTGTGTGAGGAACAGCAGGGACACAGGAGGGGGCAGAGAGAACAAGCAGGAAAACAAGTACATAGGTGAGCTTGAAGGGTTTCAGGAAACAGCAGGGTCAGAGGGATTTAATACTTGGAATGAGCATCAGCCTGGATTTGAAAAAAGAGAAATAAAGGCTGACAAGTATTAGTGACCTTTTGGGGAAGGCAGAATGTTGAATAATGCATGTGGATCGGACTTAATATTGACAAACCGAGAGCCCAGTCCAGCTGCTGTAACACTGCTCCCAGGGGAGGTTTTCCACCTCCTTTCCACACTCTCTGCTGCGAGGACCTGCAGGTTCAGCACTAAAGGCACCGTGTGAAATGCTGATGGAGCAGTGTGTACATTCAGATGGACTGAGGGACAAGGGGACAGAAGACAGACCAGCACATGCTTGGGACTCTCTGGTTACCCCCTGCATCCAAGGGCAGCCAGCAGTTCTCTGACAGAAGCTGGGAGGGATTGAGTTGGGAGAAGTGTGTGTTATGTTTGACAGAGGGGCTGTGCCAGGCTGGCAGAAGAGTGGGAAAGGCTGATAAGGAAATCCGAGCCACAAGTAGCATGCCATGGAAAAGAGCAAGCGCCTGAATGGTACTGGGATGGAATTTAGGTCTGAATTTTTCAAGTGGGAACTCCAGACAAGACTGGCAGTCTGGCTTTCCATGGGTGTGTTTTAACTGCCTGCAGGGTAAACAGACCATTTTGTTTCTCCTTCTGTGACAAGCTCGCCCCGAGGTTCTTGCACCAGCACAAACACCTTTAGGAATCTAAAACATAAGAAAGACAAAAAGAAAGAGACTGGATTAGAAAGAGGCTGGGGAAAATGGAGTCCCTTAAGAGCAGCTCTGCCTGCAGGAGGTTAAAGGAAATAAAGCAATGAAGCATCTGCTGGGTTATGGGGCTTGAAGAAGGCTCCTGACTCAGACAGCAACCCTTTCACCCTCAGCCCTTCCCTCCAGCCTGGGATGAGCATCACTGGGACTCTGCTCTGGGAACAGGACCCTGGCAGCACCTGCTTTGTGCCACTGAGGAAACAAACAGCTTTTTCATTTTCAGTCTGCAAAGCAGCACTGCATCTGTTCAGGTGACAGCTCCAGAGACCATCAATGAGACTGAACAACAACAGAAAATTAAAGAGTTTGCAGAGGAATCCAGGTTTCCTTTCCACCATAGGCTGCAGAGGCCTTTCCTTCTCAAGGGAAGCCAGGAATACGCAGGTCAGTGAATGAGCCTAAGCCTCCAAACCCGCCTCTGTCCATCCCTGTTCCCACAGACTGGTGGCTGAGGACAAGTTTTCCCTTTGGCCAAGTGAAGCTACAGTCCAGGAGCGTGATTTGGCCCAAAATTCTGTATCCAAGGGAATACAGGATGAGTCCAAACTTCCCTTGCATTTGAGAGACCAGGGGAACCTTCTCACCCACTTTGCACCCACTTCCATCAAATCCTTCCAAACGACAGCACAAAGAAGTTTTCAAAGAACCACAATAAAATATTTTTCTTGAGAAGAATTGCATTTGTGCTTAGTGTAGGAAGCAGCTCTGGGCCATTTGTTGTCCCTTAGGAAAGTTAAATGTCACTACTTTTTGCCACTAATTATTGCCATCTACTAGTAACTGCCATTAAAAAAAACCCAAAAACCAAAACCTCACAGGAATGAGAAAATATAATGTTTATTAGAAGAAGACACCATGGTACATCAAGCTATAAAGAGATTCCTGACAGATGATGATTCTTTAAAAAATAAGAATAGAAACAAGACAACCACACTGGCCAGACTGAACAAACCTTAACACACAACAGCAGTTCCTATGCAAGTCCAGGTGCAGGCAGCTGAGTAACCAAAAACACTTATCAACATCAGAGGGACTGAGTAGTTACCAGAACAGCTGGGTTAAGCAGAAGAACAGCCTATAAAACCATTTATATTTATACACATGTAAAAGGATAAAAACAATTCAAATTCAAGTAACTTTAGTCTTTAAGTTATGTTATATACAATTTTTTTTATACTGGGTGAACTAAGGGCAAGTATTTAACAAAAGGATTTTAAAGAGCCACAGTCCAGTTTATAATTACCAATTCCTAAATAATTTGGCAAGCATTAAATAATCAGATATATCCTAGATAAAAAGTGCATCAGCGTGGTTAACTTTTACCTATTTATTTATATAAGTCAAGGCTCTGCATGATGGTTACAGCAAACAGCAGAGCTGCAGCACTGGGAATCCCAGAGCTGTCCGTAAGGAATTACTGATACCATCAGAGGTGAGGGGGAACAGACCCACAGCAGCAAAGGAGCCAAAATGCTCATCAGCCCACAGCTCCAAAATAGTTTTTATCAAGGAGTTTTAACTTCCCAAACCAGCCTCAATTCCTGCATGTCACCCAAACAAACATCCAGGCTTTCTGCTGGAAGGGAACGTGGTGTTTCTGTTGGGTGCAATGCAGGGTTTGTACAGAGCTGGTCACTCCACGTGGGATTTTTTGTGTGTGACACGATTTCACAAAAAGACAGTTTTGTTCCCAAGCAGATGATGAGGTACCATAGTCAGTAACACAGGGTGGTCAGTCTTGAGCTGAAAGGCCCAACTAGTTCCTGGGTTTGAGAGTTCTCAGCACCAGACACCTGACAGGTACAGAAAAGCCCTGCAAGATGCTACACCCAGGTGTGCACAGAACAGTTTCCTGCATCAATCCCAACGGGAGCAGAGCCTGCAGCTCTCATTTCTATTCAGAAGGACAACAATGCTGTTTGCACTAAATGGACACGGTCGGGGCAGCACCTTCCTCGGCAGTGACATTTCAGAGCCGACCTGGTACCTAACAAAGTCTTTCAGTGATGGAGATATGACATGTGCATTCATCTCTTCTAAAGAAAACCTTCTCAAATAGAGCTCTTAAAACAACCGTAGCAGCAAACCAGGAGAATAAAGGGTGGACAGGCCTATGCAAACCTACTCAGAGATTTTCTGAAGTGGTTTGTGCACATCTGGAAAAAAAAAAAGGCAAAACAAGATAGACATTACTGTTCTTTTTGTGACAGGGTTTGCCAACACCCTCTGAGCAGAGGCACCCCTGTAAATGTCACCAGGAGCCCTTACACAGGGACTTGCAGGGCACAGACCCAGACTGGCTCCTCTAAGACCATGACCAGGAGGGCACCTGCAGTGCACGACTTACCTGTCCTCAGCTCAGTTCTGCAGCAGAGCCCTGACAGCACAGGCTCCAGCTGAGTGAAAAAGCAGCTCTTCAGAGAGCACTGAGCAGTGGCACTGAGCTGCCCCTGGCTCGTGGCACACACACAGCCTGGCTGGGGAGGTACGGCCGAGCCAGGACTGACTCTGCTGGCTGGGACAGTCACAGGGGCTGCTCTGAGCTCCCACCCTTCTGCCACCAGCCTTTGGTGGTGCCAGCTGCTCAGCCTTCTTTCCAAAGAGAGGAAAGGATTACTGAAGTTTGCAAATGCTTTAGTATTTACAGCGTTATCTTCAGGAATGTCATCGCTTCCATTTCAAGGACTGAATCCAGTCACTTCTACCAATATGTTGAAAATCAATTTGCAGCTTGCAACAAAGTTCACCTTTTAAACACAGTAGCATTTTCTCCAAAGGTTTAAGCTGCATTCTATAAAAACTTGTCTCTCAGCTTTTCTTTTAAACCAGAGACTTGAGAAATAAAAGAGGTAAACATTATAGTTCCTATACATCAGATATTCACAGATACATTTGATTTTGTTCCTGAAATTCAGCAAAATTAATGGAAAAGCTTTAAATGATCTGAAAATCCTCCATTGTGGCTACAGAAATGGCTGCAGCTGCATCAGCCTTCACCCCTGGCACAGTTTGCATTTTTACTCTGATGGAAGGTGTCCCTGCCCATGGCAGAGGGTTGGAATGAGATGGTCCCTTCCAACCCAAACCAGTCTGTGATTCCATGATTTCCAGTCCTTCAGCCTTGTTCTGGATATAAAGGAGAATGGATGATCCACGTTCCTCCTTTAAAGGTTAATAAAAGCCAACAGAGGGGGCTGAACGTTTTGCACTCTTTTGCATCTCAACTGACCATGTATTTGCCAACAGGAACGTAAAACTACTGTATTATGGCAAAATAAAACAAGGCCCAGATTTTCACCTGCAGCAGATAAGGCACTGCACTGATTAACACCAAATCCAGCACTGAACTGCTCAAGTTTCAGTGCTGGTTTATGGACACAGTCCTACTCCTCTCTTCCTGCTGCCCATAAACCCCAACAAAAATGGTTCAGTTTGCTTTTGACTTGGGTGAGGCCGCTTGTTTCACACCAAGAACTCTCGGGTTTAGGAGACACAACAATAATCTGAAGGATTAAGTGACTGAATAAACACAAATTATTTAACAGTGGAGTTCTAACACGTCCTGATTTGAAACAGGGCTAAAATCTTTTGCTTTCTTGGTGTATCCCATTGCCAGGTGTTCAGCACTGGCATTTACTCCAGCCAGGTCTGCCCTGCAGCACTGCTTCCCTACACAACACAACCTATCTGGGAGGAATTAAAAGCAACAAACAGCAGTTTACAGAGTCCGAACTCTGAATGTCTCCATTGATCTCGTGTGAGCAAAAGATTAAACCATTAGTTCTGGTCATCTGAAACAGCAAATACATCTGAAATGTAGCAAGGTGGGAAAGAACAGAGGAGCTTTCTTAATGATTTACCCATTTATCAAGGACCACAGAGAGCTGTGTAGAGGGGTTTTGGTAAGATCTCTCCTTCCCCTTCCACACACACTAAACTAAATTACCACCAGTTTTCAATCCAAAAGGTCCCCAGAACACAAGAGGCTCTGAAAAGCTCCCACACAGACACAAATCAGCAGTCTAAATATTCCCTATATAAAGTTCCACCGAATGACTTTGGGACAAACAGTTGACTTGTGGATGTGTCTGAGATGCCACCTGGGTATCTGAGGAGAGCCTGTATGATCCCAAAGGGCTTTGTGCTTCCTGCACTAAGCTGGGCGTGCAGTGGCAGTGACAGTTGAGCAAACACTGTCCAGAAAAGGCTGCATTTCCCCTCTGCTTTCACAGTCCTCCCCACTACCCTTCTCTGAGCAAGAAAAGCACGTTTTGCAGTACAACAAGCCATAATTAGTCCACATATGGAATAATGCACTTGGTGGCATTGTACAGACTCTTAAAAGGCTCTATCTGCAACACAGAGCAGCTTCAGGGTTGGATTATCTCTGTGAAAGCAAGTAAAACAATAATAATAGCATTAAATATAGGTCATAGCACCTTTGGCATTTTTGTCCAAATAGACTTCAACATAGGACGTGGGGACATAGCCCTCCTCATCTTCGTTCCTTCGGATTCGCGTCCACCCATCACCTTTGTCTTCTTCTATTACATAGAGCATCTCTCCTTCTGCTACAGAGATTGTTCCTTCATTCTGACCTGAAACACACAGCAACAGGGACTTGAGGCTGTGCTGCACAGCAGGAACCACAGATGCGGTGCAGGGAGCTCAGGGCACACTCAGACCATGGGTGGACACAGCTTTAGGTGCATCGCTGGCAGCAAGAACAGGGGCTTGTGATTCTGGAGTCAGCAGTGAGTACATAAAGAACCAGATAAATGTGACCCTGACAGCAGAGTTTTGGTTCTTTCTCTTGCAGAGTTCCTGCGCAACAGGAGACAAATCCCTGTCTTGGTGCCTTTCTACAGAATCACACCAGAGCACTACTTGCCCTTTGGCTATTTAAGGTTAAATGAAGGTTTCCCACTTGCCCTTGGCATATGAACTTTAAAAAAACCCAGTCAGTGAAACGAGGGTAAAGTTTGAGTGATACCTTCAAATGTATAGAGCGCTTTACATGTTCCTATGGTGGGTAGTGGTTCTTCATCATCAAACTCATCGTCAAAGTCTGTTGCAGGTACTTTCATTTCAGTCTCCTGGCTTTGCTCTTCTGTGTAACTGCCATCGGGGCTGCTCAAGAGAGGAAAAACACAGCAACTATAGCGACCAACCTCAGCAGCAGAGAGAACCACTCAGTCACCAGGCTTGGGGCATGGGGAGCAACTCCAGCTGGAGCAGCTCAGTGATTCCAGAGTGTGCTCAGAACTGGCTGTGACTACAGATGGGTGAGAACCCACATTTTTACCATGTGAAAAGGCTGTGGCTTTTTAACTGTGAAAAGGCACTGGCTCACTTGCCTTCACAGCAGTGAGCAGAGGGGGCTGTGACACAGCTCAGAAACATATTCTGGAACGCAGCTCTTGGAGCTGGGATGTGGCAAGACCAGGCTGCAGAGCCCTGGTGTGTGCCTGCAGTGGCTCTGGTGGCAGTCCCAGCCCCGTACAGATACTGTACCTCTCGCGGTCCTGGGCACAGCTGTTCACTCCTGACGGGTTCTGGGTCTCGTAGACGCCGCTCTGGCGCCGGGGCTGCTCCGTCCGTGCCGGCAGCCGCCCCTCCACCTCTGCCAGCCAGCCCTGACAGACAGACAGACAGAGTTCACCCTGCTGGGACACTCTTGACAGCCAGGCTACAGAACAGACTGGTTTGTAAACACATTCACGGTTCCCTTTGAGTGGCACTGGCCAGTTGTTCAAATTCTAGACTGTCTTGACGAAAAACACACTTATTGAAAATGTAACTGTTTTTTGGCACTGGGTGCTGAAAACACACTTACAGAGAAGCAGTTAACAGCCAGCAGGAGATGATGCTGCTCTAGTCACAATCAAGTAAAAAGATGTGTGGCTGCCTAGAGTAGTCTCAATAACACCAGAAACCCAGCAACTGCTGAATGCACGAGAACAAAAGCTGGGGAGAGCAGAAGAGGCACTGATTTCAAAGGGGTAGGAAAGCAATGGATAGTAAAACCACATCTGAAATTAATGGGCTGTATCTGTTTATGTTCAAAGCATAATGTAGAAAGTGAAGTCTTTTCTCAGCTGTCTAATCCTTCTCATGTAATTATAATGGGCTTCATATATTCCAAACACTCCCCTTCTGTTCTGGAGATTTTATATCACTAAGCAGCTTCCTGTTCATGGCAGACTATTCCTTAAAACATATTTCATCTGATGGCTTCTGTCTTGCTGTTAGTCTCTAAATGGTGCTTTGCATTTATGTCACTCTGATTTTCCACAGACATCTGTAACATGATGCTTCAATTTATTTAATTAATTAAATAAGCATCTGAAGCCCTCTGGGCAGTCCAGAAAGCACTACATTTTCTCTTCACCTCCACTTAGCACAATTTGTTTTCTGTGGCAAATTTAACTGTGGGCTGACAGCCACAGGAGATGGTGCATGTTTACATGACACAAATCAGCTCAAAGACCCCAATTAATGCAAGTACTCACATAGCCCTTGCCCACACACACCAAAGTGCATCAATACATCTGGAAAACACAGGAAGGCCCTGCTCAGACCTGAGCATTTGCTGAGCTGCTTTTTACTGAAATGTCTCTTCTCATACCTCGAATTTCTGAACTTCTAATCGCAGCTTTTCAATGTTCTGCCCAAGCTCTGCCAATCTGTGGTCCACGCTCGCTGCGTCTCCCATCTGGGGGTTCTTGATGTACACATCTTTCATCTTCGTTAAGGCATCTCTGAGGGGCAAAACAAAGATAAAACACATTTAGTGCAGCTGGGGGTGAATGCCTTTAATAAACTGTCTCCTCTTCACTCTGAGGTTCAACCTAAGCTGTTACAAAAGGAACTGAGAACACCCAGATGGGGCTTTTGCCCTGTATAGAATCAGCCATAAAAAGAGAACACTAAAACTACTTGCCAGAAGAGAATTTACACTGTCAGAGATGAAAAACAGTGAGTTACCTACAATGTGAGAAGATACTTGATATTGATTTTTAGCCTGACGGTTTTTTATGTAGTACAGCAGTATCAACCTGCTGCCCTGGGGAAAACAATAATAATAAATCTCACAACCATTGCAATCTATGACAGCTCCAACTTTCTAGACTAATATCTTCCCTGTTTTCGGGGCATAGACAAACAGTTGAATCATTATTGTCCATCATAGTCTGACCTCCAGTTGAGAAAATGGGACAAAGAGATATCAGTAACAGAAATGGAGTGCAAACCAGAAAAATCTCACCCTGCCTGTTGCGGCTTGTCTTTAGCAACCCAAATAAGCTGTAAGATATTTATTTGTTTCACAGTGCTTAAAACAAAGCTGGCTACAGATGGTTTGTGTTTGTCACAGCACAGGGACAGACGGACTCGAGGCTACAAAACGTGACCCCGCGTCCGGCCGAGTCCCAGGGCAGCTTCACTCGGCTGCTGACGGACATTCAGAGCTGAAAGATGCAATTAAGGGCTGGTTCTAGGCACAACTATTCAGATTTTCTCTAGGCATGAGCTGGTGGGAGAGAGGTTAATGTGAGTCCCATAACTCAAGTTAACATTCTTTATATTTTAGAGTTTCCCACCAAACTCCTGACAATTGCAATCCTGTGCCTTTGCCTTGTGTGTATGGAAACTGGGAAAAAGTGTGGGTGGCAAGGAAGTGGGACTGCTCTGTGCCTGAAGCCTTAAGGGACAATGTTGCAAACATATGAGTCACAATTATTACTGTTCGTTTAACTCTTATTTAACTGCTGGTGCTATCTTCTCCATCATAAACTGTCTTCATTTAAATTTCACTCTGCTGTGATTCCTTATCTGATTTTAATGTTGGGTTACCTCAGAATCAATACAGAACAGAAAGAAAAACCTAAGTTACCACAGAGGAAAAAAACAAAGCAATGAGAAATCACATAACCACATGTCATTTTCCCTTCTTATTCATGATATAAAATATAAAGGAGAAATTTTGGGTTAGTAGGCAAAATAAACAGGTTCTTGAAAGCAAGCTGACACAAAATGTAGGCACATTACAATGTACAAATGCAAAGCAGTATTTAGGGATAGACCAGTCTTGAAATCCTTCAGGGAAGAAAAGTTCTGTGTCTCACAAACAAAACACACTGAATCTTTAATGCAGCTGCAGAATGTGAACAAACACAAAGCACAAATACAGGCTGCCAGAATCAATTAAAAGTGTGTGGCTAAAATAGCCTTATTCTCAACCAGAATGATAAATGCAGCCTTGCAGAAAAAGCATTCACAAAAGCACAGGAGTCATTATCTTCCGGCTTCCAGGAAATCTAAGCTACGGATCAGAGAGACTTTGAATGATGCCATCATCTCATAACAGCCTCTCCTGTTGGGATCTACCCATCACACACAGGGGCTCTGCTCAGTGCAATTTCACTTTTCATTGGAGAGGTTTGACTCACCTTTGATCCATCTCTTTCTGAATGTCCCTGTTTAGTTCATCAACCTTTTGCTGAAGCTTCTTTCTTCTTTGCTCAGGTGGGAGATTGCTGAAGTCTTCTGGGCCTGCTCCCTGCACAGAATGGAATGGAGGGAAGGGGAGGATAAGGAAAAAAGTTAATAATCAGAGTCTGAAAGAATCCTTAGGGATTTAATTTTGAAAACGGCTCACAAAAACCTGTGCAATATCACAGCAGTCTGAAGCACTGTTATCATTTGTGTTATCAGTCCCTGAAGGGTGAGGAATCTGGATGCCCCTGAAATGATCCCAGGACCACATCCTGCTTCCCTAACAGTGGCTAATGGAAGATCAGCTGGAGAATTCCAGAATTCAACAGCAAAGCTGAAAAATTATTTTTATCTAACTTTTATCACCAGATTTTATTTAACAAAGTTCCCTTCTCGTGGAAAGGGGATCCTTCCTGCCTTCCTTCACTCTGTTACAAACAGCATTCCCATAAAAGCAGTTCCTGGCTTTTATTCCAGTGTCACAGTTGCACTTCTCCCGTGCACTGCTGACTGAGTGCTGGTCAAACACAGTTAATTTATGTCAGGGCTCTCCTGAACACACCAAGCTCACAGAAGCATTCCCCACTGGAGTCTGCAATTTAAAAAACATGCTGCTTACTTTCCAGGGTCCACATTCCACGCCAAAGTCTCTCAGTTTTTCCTCTCTCACTTGTACTCACACAAAAACCAGAAGTCATATCAAAGCCATGGAATCAGTCAGTTTGAAATCATAACCAAAGGAAAAAAAATGTGAAGACCACAGTGGTTACCTTTGTGTGATTCTGCTTGAAAACCCCTTTTCTGCCTTCTGCTATGTCTCCTCTTGATTGCCTCAATTTGATATAGCAGATAGATGACACATAAAATACATCCACACTCTTTTCTTCACAGTAACACCTATTTTTGTCTTGCCAGAAGGCAATGGGGTAGATTGGGTGGGCTATACTAAACACACATCAGTGCTGATTAGCTGCACCATAAGGGAGTGAGGTTCTTGAGCATAAGCTTGAATTTGGGCAGGTTTTGCTTGTTTTGGTTTCTGCTCATTCCCTGTCCCATTTCCAAGGGGGAATATGGGAGAAAGAAGGGCAAAACCACAAAGCTGAGTAACCAAATTCAGCGGTCCATCAACTTACTGAGAGCTCGTGAGCAGGGCTGGGCCATCAGTCTTGCTAAAATACCAAATTTCTCTCTGAGGACAGTGATTTAGAGGAGACACTGCCACAAAAGCTGCTCATTAGACCCTTGGCTCTGTACTGAATGTGCTGGGACACTGTGACTTCCTCCTGCAGCTGCAGAACAAGCTGTTCAAAACCAAAGTGTGGGGGTATCAGAAGGCTGGAGGACAACCACACACAGGTCACCTCCTCCTCTGGACTGGCCATTCCAAAGTCACAGAGCAGGGCCTGATGAAACTGCTGCTGTATTGATTGTCAGTCAAAGATGGCATGTGCTTCTAGTGAAGCCTTGATCATCTGTGAAAAATTCACTTAAAATTCCATTTGTGAGACAATGAGAAAGCAAATTTAAGACAAATAACTGAGAAAGTTATGCTGATTCTGAAACTTTACCCACATGGAGTCCTAACAGTGCTTACATTACTTGTTGTGCCTGGTAGAGATCTATTTCATTTTATTCTTTAATGTTTAGATTTTGCTTGACAGCAACTCCCACATCACAACAGACGTGAGAGTGATTCAATCTATTTTATGGATAATCTACACTGGAGCCACACACATTTTTTAAGGCAAAGCATCTGGAGGCAGCTTTGTAAACAAACAAGCAGTTACAGGAAAGTCTACACAACATATTCTGACATATCCTCCTCGCTTCTGAGCAGAAGAGGCAGGTTTGAAAATATCCCCAGCTGTACATTTGTAGAATGCAACAGATAGAGTGGAATTTGGAAAAGCATCTTTTTGGTACCTTGTTTTTGATTCTTCAACTTCATTCAAGAGTTCTAAGCTGGACTAAATCCAGCAGCTTTGTTCACAGTGCTTCAGACCAAAGCACGAGTGCTGCAAAGAGCTGCATGCCCAAGGCTGGGAGGTGATCCCACTCCGACTTTAGTCCGTGCTCAGGAATTTCCTATCAGAACCTGAAGCCCCTGCTCTGAAAAGGAGAGTCAAGGAGAAGTTTTTGCACATGCTGGGCACTTTTCATGCTCTCAAGCACAAACACACCTGGGCTACCTCCCCAGTCGTGGACATTGCATATGTTTTTAGAAATGCTGCAGCAGTGAGGTGAAGGGGAAAGCTGTGCTATTTCTGATGTGCTGCTCACAAGGTCTCCTTGCAGAAAGAGAATGAGATTTAGGATTCAAATTGTCCCAAGATGAAGGACTATGAAAAGACAGGCTTTGTTAGGACCAGTTTCTGGGCTGAAGCTACATGTGAGGAGAGCATGAGCTTTTTCAGCCCCAGTTTTGGCTCTTGTATAGCGAGGATCCAAGAGGAGATTACAAAAAGCTACTTTTCTCCACCTGAGGTGAAAATGGGTCTCAGCCCTCCCTGCACATCCTTCCAATTTCTGCAATTCCTGGGGAAAGGCCACATCAGCCATTTCTGGAGGATTTATTCCTTCATACAAAGGCTTAACTCAGCTACACAGCACACTAGCACTGTGACCAAGAAAATGAGTGGAAATCCAGTATAAATGCATTGGACTCCCAGGACAGTGGCTTGGTAACATCCAAAAGAAGGTTTGCAAGTATTCCAGGCACTTCCGTCATTCCTCAGGCCTACCACAGGTCTTCAGTGAGAAACAACCTTGCTAAAGGAGCCCAAGAATGTCACTGTGCTGCCAGAGCAGCAGCAGGACCCAAAACTGCCAGAGCTGCTCCAGGCAGCTCTGATAGCCCACGTGTTTCCCCTGGATGAGCTGCCATGAGCAGAAGAGGCCCACAGTGATGTGTCCAAGAACAAGATATGTGTACAATCACAGAATGGTTTGTGCTGGAAGGGATCTTAAAGCTCATCTTGTTCCAACACCCTGCCATGGGCAGGGACACCTTCCACTACCCCAGGTTGCTCCAAGCCCTGTCCAACCTGGCCCTGGACACATCCAGGGATGGGCCCTGTGCCAGGGCCTCACCATCCTCACAGGGAAGGAAAAGAGCACCCAAAGGCACAAACTGTGAGGAGTAAGAGAACTTAGAAGCTAACACAGTTTAGGTGCCCCTGTGGATCCTTTGAGGTCTCCAAAATGCCATCACTCGCTGCGGCTCTCGCGTGTTTGCACAAGGTGGAGCAGCAAACCAGGCACATTCTCCCGGTGAGGGCTCTCCAGGGCCAAAGGAATGTGGACAACCTGTCAGGGACACAGCAAGGTGTGGAGTGTCTCAAGCAAAACAGCACCTTGTGCATGGAGTTCAGCACGTAATTTGCTTTCCCAGGTCTGTTCACCCCTTCCCTTTCCAGCTCAGTAACATCTTTATCTTACCAGAGTTCAAGCAACCTTCCCAGCTGCATCCGAGATGGAATTTAGGATTCACAGATATGCATATGTCTCAATTTGCAAATTCAAATCAGATTGAGTTAACCTTGTTGGTTAAGGTTTATAGAACTTTAATTAATGTCATTATTGGTTATTCTGAAGGACTACATAGGGCTGTAAAATGTAGGTGATAATGATGCAGATTTCCAGTAATACTGGACATAGAAAGCAAACTTTGCAGCTACTTTACACAGAAAGACATGCATGGCTCTCTGGAAAAAGTCCAGCAGGCATAGAGACCATAATTTAATTTTTTTTCCCCTTCTTTTAACGTATACTTATACAGTAGCAGAATTACTCAATACTGTTTTTCTACATTTTCATAGCCCTAGATTATAAAAGTGAAAACTAAACTAGATATTAGAGTTAATTTTTTAGCAGCTTATTAGAAGACTGAATTCTGATCACCTCTATTAGAGTCCAGACCTGTGTATTCAGATTTATCTGGTAATGGTCAAAAAAAGCAAACACAAAGAAGAAACAAATTTAACAGTTAATTTCAGTGTCATGTCACATGTGGCACAGTGCACATTAAAACACACACAGGAAATAGTGATTAAAACACAGGACAGGCATGCTGTAAATGTGCTTACCAGCTTGAGAGAAAGCTTCATGTAAAATTGGAGAGATACGGGGTGGGGGGAGAGAGAGAAAAAACAACAGTGCATCAGTAGAAGAGGAACTTTTTCAGGCTGACGTTACAATAAAATGACACAATCCCCTTGCTGTTGGAAGGCAAAATGGGTCACACTAACAGATCTGTGCAAAAGTTCACAAGATGGGCTCGGGCAGCTGCCATGACCTGGCCAGAACCGGGAATAGGAAGTGCTGTACCTGGGCACAGGTGAGATCAGGCCTGGACTGACAGCGGCTACAACAACAACAGTGGGAGTTCTCATCACAGCAACAGCACTGAGGTGCAAAAAACTCACAACTTGCAAATGTATGAGGGTCACTTCAGATCAAAAATGTGCTGAAATGCATCGGCTACTTCATGGAAGGGCTTTGGGGGGGGTAACCCCTGAGCCAAACCTCAGTGGAGAGGTGAGGAGCAGCTCCAGCAGCACCCAGCACCCTAGGACCTCCAGGGAATGCCTGGTTCGCTGGCTACAGCCCAAGGACAACAACCCTGGACTGTCCCTGCGGACTGCAGAGTGCTGCCCAGGCAGGCACAGAGAGCCATTTCACATTCTTGAACAATTCAGAAACAAATACTCAGACTCAAACGTACTTTGGCCATAGTCGGACAAGGTCAGGCCCAAGGAGGAGGAAAAAAATATCTGTTCTCTTGACACCAAATTTATTCTATGACAGCATGGTAAGACATTATTCAAACTCCTTAAATGATCTAATTCTTCAGAAGTTACCACATTTCCTGGGACAGAGCCCAAACATTATCTTTTAGTTACTCTGAGAAAGCAAGACTAAAAGCAATCTGTGCCCATGGAACCTCATCTCTGCCCTGCCTCACCTGCACACACAGCTCTGGGCAGGCGCCCCAGAAACTCCCAGGTGAACAACTGTGCCTGGGCACCCAACCACCAAAATTCCCAAAGCCTCTTCCAGCATTGTAAAATGACAAAACAGCTGCAGTTCAGAAGGTTTTCCAAGAGACAGGGAGACTAACAGTGCTCGCTTCTGTGCCAAGCACAAGGGAGCTGCTGCTCGAGATCTAAAGCTAGATAGAAAGGGAGAACCCCAACTCCACCCAGCCTCCTCCTCCTCCTCCAGCAATGGGCACTGAGCTGCCCTGCCAGCTCCTGGGGACAGTTGTGAAATGTTCAAACTACCCAACAAACTTGAGGTGCACAAAAGCACACACCCTGTGTTAACAACAGCTGAAAGGTAAAAGCTGGAAAATGCCTCTCTCCAGGCAAGGGTTTGTGCTGCCGGATTTGGGAACCCCTTTCCATTCAAATTCTCTGTCACTACCAACAGCTCCTGGGAATGGTGTTCTCAAACAGATGCTCCATTTTTAGCAAAAACACAGCTCATTAGGATTGGATTTGAAATAAAGGCTCCACACTTCTTGTGGGCAGCTGATTTAAGAAATACTTTTTTTTTTCCAAATAACTCCCATTAGTTACCAGGATTTGTACAGCAACACATGCTAGCCATTCCAGGAAAACAAATGGTCTTGAAATAACAGTGAAATGCTGCATGTGAACTGATCGTTAAGTGACAAGGCAGCAGTGACACTTCCCTCTGCAGTCCAGTCCATTAGGGAGCAAACACCTCATAATAATCACAGTGCCACGAAGAAATTCACTCTCTGAGCTAAAGAGGCCATTAAAAAAAATAAAGCAAACAAAACCAATCCATTGGAGAGAGTAATCATAGAAGGAGAAAGAATGGTCTGAAGAAATTCAGCGTAGGCAGCTTGTGTTTGCATCATTGCTTTAGCACTCCTGTGAACTTTAGCATAGACATGATCAGCACAAATCGAGATTCTTGTACATAGATACAGACAAGACTCATGGTGCAGAATATTTACCTATGAAGCACTCTAAAAAGGCACAAATGTATGCTACATGCGCTAGTGGCTAAACACTACTCACTCTAAAGGCACTAAATACTGCGGAGAATCATCTGCATCAAGGCTATTCTTTTGCTGCAAATTCAGCAAATTTGAAAGGGATTACAGACACTGTATGCCCAATTCTTATGCTGTTAAGTATGACAAAAATAGAGATCTTATTAATAGCATTTCCAAATAGTACATCAGGGATTGTTACAACCAGTATAAATAAAGCAGTTCATAGGCTGGAAACAATGAAATGCTGAAATAAGTAATATTCACAGTTTTCCATTTCTGAAATTTATTGGTAATTTTACATGACAATGATTCAGTTTCTAGAAACAAATATAAGCAGATTGAAAATAAATCTGCATTAAACACTACATAACAACTTTTGCCCATTCTGTTGGGTTTTCACAGCTAGAAACTTGCTCACAGCTCCTGGGAGAACAAAGGCATTTTCCCCCCGAATGATCAAATAAGTTACATTTCCTTGAAATGAGCAAATGCGTTTCAAGCTGTCAATTTAAACCAAGCCTAGCTTAGTCTTGCAGGGAAAAAATGAAGAGTCTAAGAGCCACAAGCTTCAATAACACATGAGAGAGCATGAAAGCCAGCAGGTCCATGTGTTATTGGACAGTCACGGCCACTAACCTCACTTACAGAAAACAGGGTTGAAATAAATCACTGGACTTCCATACAACCAAGAGATAATTTTCTTTTTTTTTTTTNNTTTTTTTTTTTTTTTTTTTTTAGTGGCCCTGTAACAATCTCCCCATGCTCTGCTTCATCCAAATACCAGATTTAGAGGTCACATATCTTGATTCCATGAACTATCATTACAGACAGTTCAGAGAAACTTCCAGAGGCTCTAGGGAGTGCTCCACAACCAAGGCACAGAATTCCTGTCCATCAGGGGTTGCTCGTGATGCTCAAGACTGCATTCATTAAATAATTTAGAATAAATGTGCAGAACCTGTTTGCAACACTTTGAATTTCACAGGTCCAGCTACTTTAAATGTGCCAATTTCAGCATTTCCAGGACTAGCAGACATCATCTTTCCTGCACATCACACCGTAAGCTGCCACTTGCTTCCCACCAAATTTTCCTTGGCTCTTTGACAAAGCACATTCCCACAGCACACTCGGGGCGGCGTTGTAAGTGGGGTTAGCGACTGTGTAGCAACAGTATGGGCTGATCACACCATACTCAGACTTACAACATATTCCCTAGCCTCAACGGCACACGTGGGTGTCCCTAAAGTCCTCTTCATGAGTTCTTTGTGAATATACAAAGACTGTGTCTGCTGGTGAGTCAGCAAGAGAAAACACACATTGGTTACACCGGGGACGAGCGCAGCACCTCTGTGTTCACTGCTTCTGCAGCAAGAGACAGCTTGGTGTTTAACTGCCCTCAAAGAGCAGAGTGGGAACCACCTGGGAACCAGGTGAATATTAAGAGTTCAGCATGCTCAGAGAGATCAGAAAATATGGTGTTTTTAAATGCTGTTTAAATACCAATGTCAGAAAACATCTCTCTCAGTGCTAGAACAAACCACGGCTTTAGTGACCCCACCCGCCGGAAAGCCCCGCTCTTGGAACAGAGAGAAACACTTAGGTTAGAACCACAGGTATACCCAGGGCAGGGGACAGAGCAGGTTGGAGAGCGGGTGGTTTGCCTGCTGTCTCTGCATGCTCACAGAACATCAAAGAACTTATCAGTGGGGCCGATTCAGAGCTCGGTGTCGAGGGACGAGTGCATAGAGTGTCAGAGGAGACGGGCGGGGAGGGACAACAGCAACGGGTGCAATGGAAATAAAATCACATTGTAACGAAGTCAACAACTTCCACTAAAAAGGAAACCACAAAACTTCCTCCGTGTGCTTTATGGAACTTGGATACTGGCAATAATGTCTGCCCCAGCTCCCAGACCATCCTCCCTGCTCAGGCACTTCCCGGGCTCCGGGGCGAGGGAGGGAAGCCAAGTCCACACATGGAGTCATTCAAAGGTGTAAGTTCTACCCCTGGATGTTGTTAGTTTGGAGGATTGCTCTTTAAAAAAAGGTGCTGATGTTACTGCTGCTACAGCAATGAAACAAAAGAACACAAAATTAGTATCAACCAGCAGAATACCGAGTTTCCTTTGTCCTCAAAATGGAATTAGAAAAAGCAGAGCAAGCATAAATGAAATTATAAGTTATGTAACTGGTTCCTCATTCTTTGTGCTCTTCTGGCTTTAACTTCCCTAAAGAGATGAAGTTGATTTGAAGTGTTACACTAATTTTATAGTGTCTTTTTAAGCAGATATTAGAAAAAACACTCACAAAAAATGTATGAGAGTTTTTTCCCCTTCTCCTAGTTCTGATCCATAATAAGTGCTCTAACAGTTTTATGGTATTCTCTATAATGGACATTTCTGCTGCTGGGGTTAGAAAAAAAAAGCTTTGAGGAAAATACAAAAATGTGATTAGAAAACCATAGACACTGACAAGAGTCAGCACCTAAATATTTAATTTATTTTTTTTAAACAGACTAGGATTTCATATTGGCAGTGACCACCGATACTGGTATTGGTGCCTCCACATTAACCTTGCATCTGTTGTGAATTGTTCAGGCATCTGTTTCCTTCCATGAAAACAAGATTCATTGGATTTTTCGTTTGGAAGCAAAATTAAAACCAGACTGGGCACAGGATATATCATAGCTAATTATATAATTTGTTTTAACAGTCGCCAGCGATTTTGCCAAATGCAACATAAGATGCTAAACCAAAATTTTTAAAGGAAATTGCTAAAACACACTGCCTCTCCAGACACGTTCTGATCTCACAGATCTCATGGAGGAGTTGTATGGGAATCCATTCACGTGTTATGTTTCAAGGATCAATTACAACGTGCAATTCCTGCTGCTGGAATTTATCCCGCTACGGTCTTAGGACTTGCTCGTGTCAAATAGTTTCTTTTCTTTTCCTTATTCCTTAAGACAGTGCAAAAAGGAGTGTGATCCCATTTTTTCTGAAGCAAACTTCCTTCCCTGGCTTTGTAGGATTTGAGAGCTCAAGGTTATCAAGAAATCCAGGAAGCACCTGCTTGGCAATTTGGCTGAATACTCTAAAATAAGACTTAGAGCCTTGTGGGCACCTTCACTGAAGGTGTCTGGAGTGAAATTCTGCCAAGGAACAAACCCAGCAGTGCAGAGACAATTCAGAGCAAATGAAATGATCCAGAGTCCAAACTCCTGCTACACTGTGCTGCCCTGCCGGTCCCTGCATGACCTTCCAAAAAGTTGCTTCCCTGATGTACAGATGAAATGTTCTTCTGTGCAGAGGAGAGTTCTGCCCTACATCCTCCTCATTCCTCTGGTAACATCACAGTCCACTATTCCTGACATTAATGCTCATGCTTCTGAGCAAAATTAAGATGTTTTTGGATTTTACAGGGCAATGGAAAAGAACTGAGTAAAGGAAATCTTACCAAACTTAATAAGGTTAAAGCAGAATTAACAGCATTGTCTAGCTGTACTTCATATAATAAGGGTCATATCAACTGAAACAAACACCAACCACTCATTTTTCACCCAATAAATTAAAAGGATTTGTGGGTGGTTCTTGATTTCCTTCTTGCCTGGTTAGAATGATTTTATTTTTGAAGGTCATATGGCACTTTGATGATCTCTTAGTCTGACCATTTGTAAAATACAAATCACCAAGGACCTATAAAATGCAAATTTGACAAGTCTTCAAATGAGACAGAGCAAGCTGCCAGAGGTTTGCAGCCTCTCCTCCCCCATATCTCTGGATGATCCAAGGGGCCTGAATTCATCCTCTGGGATAAAGAGATGATGATCTGAACACTGGATTCCAAATCCACAGGATGAGTCAGGCAGGAAAAGTATTTACACACAAACATCCTGGTAGCTGACAGGGGAAGGAAATGAAATAGAAAAAGAACACAGTGAAAGGTTTAAATGAAGATTTAGCAATAGCCCTTCCTTGCACATTCTCAATGAATGTGTCAGCAGAAATTTGAGGGATTTCAGAGAAGACTGTAAGACATTGCTCTCATTACTTTGCCTTTCACACAAAGCACTTAAAACAATATGGCATGCAGAATTCTTAAGGTGTGCTTGGATTTCTCAGATAGGTAGTACATGCAATAATGGCCTTCCTTCAGGAAGTACTAAAAGCAATTAGTTAAAATTGCTTATATGGCCAAGTAATCACTCAATAGGAATTTATACATTTGACATACAAACTGGTGAAGTGCTCATGGAACTACAAACCAGTATTTTTAAATCAAGTAGGAAATATTCAGCACTATTTTCAACATTCTGTTCTCTGAATGGCACTATGGAGCATTAGATTGCAACACACCCCCTGACCTCCAGCAGTGCCTTCACCCCAAAGGGACCCAGCACTGCCCAGGACAATGAAGACTCACTCCAGTTGCCACCCTTGGAGTGGTGCCACCACCCAGCACATCCTCAGCTCTGCTGCTGCACAAGCAGAATTGAAAGTCTGTCTCCTCCTGCAGAAACCACTGAGAAAAGATGCTCTGAGCCAAACTGCAACTGAGGAAAGGAGGGACACATACAGAACCTGCCTTTGGACAGCTTAGAAACTTCCCACTTCCCCAGTGAAACAGGGATAGGAAGAAATGGGATTTTTTGGGTTCTGAGTGCCCCACTAAATGGCAATTTCCTAGCAAAGAACTGAAACTGTTTAAAACATCTTTATTTTTAACTGTTCTGTCTGTAACCAGATGAGACAGTGCATTGTTTACAGCACTGTTCTCAGTTCTTTGTAACCAACCACTGAAGTTCCTCACGGAAATCATCTCTGCTTTTATACAGCTCCAGTGTTCAGTCCTAAATGAGTGCCTGGAGCAGAATTTGGGCTTTTTAAAGTAGTCACTTCCTCACTGTTACTGTCTGCTCTAAAAAACATTTAAAATACTGAACACTTTTGTCTCCTTCCTGTAATTTTTACAGGAGAAAATAATTCTAAGGACCTTCACCTAGGAGGCAAAGCCATGCTGTGCCAGCAAATTTGCAGTACAACCATCCCATGTGCAAATTTCTGGGAAGATAGAGTCTTATTTTTGTTTGAAAAATGGAAAATTTTATCTCAGGGACCTGACATTTTATTTACTGCTTATGAAGACCACCAATGAGAGGATTTAATTCAACACAAACTCTTCAACATTGGTATATGAATATAACCCCAGCTGCTGTCAGCAACAGGAACAGCAGCTGACCTGGAAAAACTCAGGCTATATTTCCTTCTTTATCAGCAGCAAAGGAGACAGGGACATTGAGCTTGGAACAGTGTGGATGTGTCACAAAGTGTTGGTGCAGCGTGATCTAAACCCAGGTGAATCCCCGAATCAGCCATGGAGGCTTTCAGCATCTTTCCACCATACAGTGCTTAAACCAGCATTAACACACTGCACTGCAGCTGCTGGCAGGGGAATCCCAATTCCTGCTCCCTCAGAACCTCTCCTCTGTCATTTGGAGCTTGCATACTGCACTGATAAAGCTTTTGCACACAGAATAGAATTTTAAACTGTGCGTGATGGCACTGGGAAGTGTGTCCCAGTCTCCCCTGATCTGGCAGCCCTGGTTTAAAGCACACATGGACCATGGAAACGACTTTGTTATCACCCAGAACCAGTTCACCTTTCTCATCTCACCAGTTTCTTATCCAAGACTCAGAGTTACTACACAAACTAACACTGCAGCACCTGAACCACAAGCTGAGGCCCAGTGACCAGAACAAAAGTTCCCACTGCTCCAGCGAGAACGTCACATCATTCCAGGGAAATGCCTGAACTTTTACCAGTTGAAATCACAACAATTATTTTCCAGAATCCCTCCTAATTTACTCTTCTCCTTCTGACACAGACATTGAGCTGAACCCACCCTGCAGGGAGAAAAACTAATGACTTTGACTTCTACATGAACATTACTCAATGTTCAGCTCCTCCTTCCGTATGTTGTCCAATCCCTCCTCCCCCAAGACACCCAGATGGGTAATTTCCATCAGCAACTGTACTTTTTGTGGTTTCATTGTGGGGGGTTTTGACTACAAATGGCTTTATAGGTTGGGAACCCTTGGATTTGTCTGCATGTTATGATAAAACACAATGGAACTGTTCACAAAACAAAAGTTTTTACGTAACAGAACATGCAATAAAAGCGCAAGAAAGAAAAGAAAGAGAGAGAGAGAGGTATCCAGAGGAGAACTTACCCCGCGCTTTAGGCTCCTGAAGCAGTGGATTTTGGGTTTGGAGGTCATGAACTCGTTGAAGCGATGGGAGAGGGGTTCCTTTTGCTGCTTGGGAGACTGGGGGCCGTTGGGAACAGCAGAGGGTGAGGCAGAGGCAGGGGGAGGAGGAGGGGGCTGATGGGGGGATGTTAAAAGGGACATAAGCTACGTATAAGAGATGGAGAAGTGACAGAATAAAAACCAAAATAAAAAGATAAAACACAAAACGAAAATAAGCATCAAAACCAATATTTGAAATCCAGAGAAAAACCAATTAAATAATTAAATATTAAAGGCCATGGTTCAAAAGAGGGGAGAAAGCAGTAGTTAAGAGTAGTGTTAAATGAAGAGTTGTGATAAATGAAAGTTTTAGTAAGTGATGCAACAGAAGAGTAACACAAAAGTATTTTGAAGGAAGCTCATGCAGACTCTTCCATGCAGCACTATCCCCATAAATTGCCCTGTTCTGCTCTGTGGACAGCTCGGAATAATGCATATGGATAGAGCTTTCAAATACCTGAATTTAAATGGATCAGATAAGGAAGGTACCTTAGTGCCCAGTAGCGTTTCTATTATCTGGAAAACAACAAACCACAGTCCTTCCCGCTTCCAAATCATACCTCAGCAATGTGCATCACACTTCACTTGTACAAATTATTCTATGAATTTGCTCAGGAGTTAGTCCTGGTGGTGTTTTTATTCTGGCTACACTGATGTAAGCACCAGACAGCAAATCCTGTGTCACAGCAGCACTACAGGAATGACCCCTTGTGAACAGGGAGATTTTTTAAACTCAAATTTAAGTGATTTGGTAAAGGGTCAGAGCAAGAGTGAGGTCAAAAAAACGAAGCTATTCTGGGCTTCCATCAGTGCTACTAAAACTTGATTGAGTCCAGTCCCCCTGACAAATCTTGGTAACCCCAGATAAATGCTGCCATGCATTATGGTGTAAAGTATGACAGTGGAATGAAAAAGGTTTAATGGATACATAAGTTAATGTGGTCTTTTAAAAAGTCAACTGCTCAGTTAGTCACGCTTCATTAGTTGTGCTTCAGAGTGAATCCCAGCAATTCCCTGTTCCCAGCCACCCACCTGCTGACCTCAGTGCACAGACTGGAAAGACAACGCAAATGGAAAGGCAAGGAAAGTTTGAGGAGTGTCAAAACAGTAATGCCACATTGAAGCTTCCCACAGGTAACAATGTTAGTTGGCACACATGGCACTAGGTAAGTGGTTTACAACTCCTTCTCTGAGTTAGGAACAGAAATGGACCATGGCAGAGACGTGACAACTTAAGTACAATTAATTTAAAAACTGCAACATAATTAATGAAATTATACAAGAAAAGAAATTAAAGACATAAAGAAACTTAAGTAACCAAAGCCTACAACGAAACACCATATTAAGACACCAGTTATTAACTTTCTAAATCTAAAATTCTTTTTAAAAAACTGAGCTCGCCAAGATCACTAGACAAGACACAGGTTATTGACAAAACACATACTAGCACCAAGCTCAAGTTTGCAAATCAGTACCTTATTTTTCTTGATGAACGGCCATAACTTGCCCTTGGATTTGCTACCAAACTTGGGTTCTGACTTCCCATCCCCTCTGGAGTTGGAAAGGCTGGATTCGGACACCGTCCTCTTCATGGGCTGCGTGAAATCCTCAAAGTCGATGTCTCCTGGAGGCTCGAACCCTGACTTAAAGGCTTCTATTACCATCTGGGAATCCTGGAATGGGACAGATCCAACACAAGTGTAAACATCTCAGGTGAGCCTTGTCATCAAATTGGTGGCACATTAAGGCAGAACAAGAAAGTTTGGCTGTGTGGGACCAACCCTGAGGGTGACCAGGCTCACTCCTGGGAATGAATACCCTTCCAGAGCCCAGGATCAACACAAGTCTCTCCACCTTCTGCTGAAAAGGAGTAAGAGCTTATGAACTTCACTGACGAGAAAAGCAAATCACACTTCAGTAAGTGACTCATAACAAATATTTAAAGTACAGATTTGCTGGGACACAGCTCTTAGCAACCCAAGAGGAAAATCCCAATAAATACTCCTATATAACAGAGGCCTTGTGTGATCACTCTGCCACAAGTTGGTTGTGAATTCAGTGACAGTAAATGGCTGTAAATATTTTATGAACTTTACTCAAGACCTGAGAAGTCCAAGGTCACACCAGCCTGGCGCCCTGGTGTGGGAGCCACTGAACCCACATTCCCTTTGGGCACTGCTAGGAGGGATCCAAGTCAGCCACAAACTGGCTGTAGATTCTGTACAATGGCTTTGCTCTTTTGTTTTGGACAGAGGGAAAAGAAAAAAAAAAAAACAAATCAAAGCAAAAGCAATCCATAGCATTTTTCCTACTCAAGTCTACAAACAAAATTAATTATACATAAGATAAAATTCAGACCTCTGCTTGCCAAATGCATTTACATCTAATGGACTCAGGAAAAAATATCCTAATAGACTTCTTATCTACTTGTTTTCTTGGGAAGAGAGATTTTTATGTTACACTCTAACAGCTGTATTCTAAGATCACTAGAGAAACTGTGCCTTGGCACACAAATACCTTATTATTCTCTAGAGAAGATTATTAGTGCCCTGTTACATAAAAAGAACTTGTTGCTTTGAAGGCATTTCACAGGTTCTGTGAATGGCCGTAGGTAAAACGCTGTTCAGGAGAAATCTGGTGGGATATAAACATATTCAGAGGCCAGGCTCAACTGAGCAAAACAGAGAGAGAGGAAAAGCTCTGCAAAAGTCTTCATGGGATTGTGAAGATCCACATGGATTTAAGATCCTCAATCTATCAGGTGGCACCATGAAATTCCTACATGAGCTTGAGGGACGTAGAACAACACTTTCCATTATCCCATCCTTGTTTGACATTAAAACTTTCTGAGATCTAAACTTGAAGATACTACTAATGAAAGACATGAAAGCAAGATGAAGGATTAGAGAAGAGGGGAAAAGAGTGGTAAAGGCTGAGAGAATTGGGATTGTTCAGCCTGGAAAAGAGAATGCCCTGGGGTGACTCAACTGCTGCCTTCCAGTACCTAAAGGGAGCCTACAGGAAAGATGGAGAAAGACTTTTTACAAGAGCCTAGAGTCTGTGGCTGCCCCATACCTGGAAGTGTTCCAGGCCAGGCTGGATGGGGCTTGGACCAACCTGGAACAGTGGAAGGTGCCCCTGCCCATGGCAGGGGGTGGAACTGGATGGGCTTTAAGGTCCTTTTTCACCCAAACCATTCTCTGATTCTAAGAGATTATACCATGTTATATTAAATACTCCACTGGTATTTTATTCTATGCATGGAACTTTTCACTTTTTCCCCTCTGAATTTTAGAGTGTTCCTTCCATTTATTCAAAACATCTTTCCACTACAATGGAGCTAAAAATAACCAGCATGCTCCATATATCATAGAGATAATGTCATAACAGGAACTCCAAGCCCATAATAAATTCATTTTATCTGCTGCTAGAGCTCTCTGAATCAGGTTCTGCACAGGTTCACCTGGCAGGCACCACAGCTCACACTTGCAACATGACCTTTGTGTTGTTCAAGTGGTCAGAAAAGGGAAATGGAAAAAAACTTATTTAAAACTGCCTTAGAAACACAGTAACAGCTAACCAGTATTCCCTGCTAAATCCAGGCAGTTTCTATTAGTATTAACAGGAATTCTATGCAGTGCAGTGAGAACATAAAGCAATCCTATTTACACAGTTGCACGTTTAGTAGCTAATCCAGCACTTTCATTAGAATCAACAAAATTAGAAATTACTGCTCCAGAGATGAAAAAATCCTTGATGATATTTAAGAAAAAACTCCTTATAACTGTTTCCAGATAGAACAGACTAAATCCTTTGTAGCTGCTCAGATATAACTATTTTGGTTAAATACATTATTGTCAGCACAGTGTTTACAGGAGATCCTGGTAAATTCAGTTATCAATGCTCAAAGTCATCATTTTCCAATGTCACACTTGTGCATGAGCCATCAGTAGGACTTATTTGTGCATAAGAATATAAAATTCACCCTGATTCAAATGCCCAGCTCAAGCTTCATGTGTGTTTTGCTAAGAAGGCTCAGGCAGAATGTAGGTATGAGATATGAATCTCCCCAGCATGATTTCACCATGCAGCACCAAAAGCTGTACCTCAAGCAGGGTATGTTGTTCTAACATGGGAATCTCTGCCCCAATTGCCCCCTTTTCCCACTCAGAGAGTCATTTTCAGATCCCTGAGTTTCCTATGCTGCTCTTTGTGATTAGTAATTGCTGAATAGAGAGGAGAGGATTAATTTCAAAACTTCAGCCTCGGGCTTATGCTGCCAGTTCATGGCTCTGGGCACTGAACAGCTCAGAAAAGATTCCAGTGAAAAACATGTATGGGAAATTCAAACATGCAGCAAGACACAAGCTGTCAGCATTTGAAGCACTAATGTGATCCATGAGAAAGGCTGGAAGAACAGAGGCCTCACGCAGGAAGGGAGCAGATCATTCTGCAAACCAAATAGAAAACATTTTTGCCCTTGTGGTCACTGTACATCAGGAAGCTCAAACAAAATCTTATCAGCCTTTCTATCAGAGAGGCTTCTTTGCATTCTGTGAAGGAAAATTGTGTTCACAAATCAAGATTTGCTCATTTACAGATTGCCAGCAAACCTCAAACCTGCAAAGAAATATTTTACAGAAAGATTTTGCAATAGTTCATGTAGCCAATACTTTAAATATTTTTATTATTATAAAGCTAACTGGAACTAAGACATTTCTGAAACATTCCGTTTTCTGACTATGAGACACAGAAACCACCTTCATAAGAATTGGTGATTAAGTACCTGAAATTACGTCCAACATCACCTTACTCTATGCAGATGCCTACTTTTAAATTGCAATACTTCCAAAAGTAATTATCCTAATAAAATGAGAGAATATTCCTTAAAAAAAAAAAAAAAATCCAACAAAAATGAAAAAGTGTGGCTGGAAAGACATTTCTGGGTGTTAAGTAGATTTGGGAAATAATCTGAGCACGTCCTGCCTCAGACAAAGCAGCATGGGGCAAGAAGCTGTTCTTTGGTTTTGTTCTGTGACTGCAAAGCTCTTGTACTGCAGCCTCGACCCAGGATTTGAGTCTCCATAAATTTGAGTCCAATACTAAATATGACAACCAATAATGCAACACTTACATTCTTGTGATCCACTGATTCTGCAGCCTTTGTTATCTCATCCAGGCACTTCCCAATGATAGGGATCACTTGGCGGTCGACTTCTGCAAAGGTTTTCATGGACTCACCTATCCTCACGATTCTTCTTTCCTCCATCTCTTGTATTTTCTAAAATATTACATTTCATTCAGGTCAAACATCAAGATTAACTTCACAGCTTCACCCAATTTTCCTCTCCAGCTTACATCAACTACGTAAAAACTTAAGGATTTAATATAGTTTTAAGAACAAACTAGGACAGCTGTTCTGAGGAAGGCAGCAAGTGATACTGTTCCCTCAAACATCAAAATGTCATTCTAAAAGTAATCTCTTTTACTATTACTGGAAATTTTTCTATTAACTTTTTATGTTTAAAAATGCTGATTTGTCAAACTCCCAGCTTTAGACTTTTGTGAGGATTGTTCCTAAGGCTTTTAAAATAATTTCTGCAACAAATTCTTTCATTTTCTGTCCATGTACTGAACAATCTTATTTGTCATTCCACTGCAGAATCCAAGGAAACAAAGATCTTCATGTTTCCCCTTCTTTTCCCTAGGTGATTTTTGGTTTTTAGGGAGTCCTGTACATCATGTCTTGTTCACAACACATCATGCATTGATGTATTCATGTACAATAAAAACATCACATGTTGTTCACACCACAGCTTCCCAATACATGCTCCTCAATGCTCAGTGGATTCAGTTCCAGGATCTCCAGCATCTCTTCCAGGGGCCTCTCCTTTACCATAGAGGGAAACTGCATGTGGCATAATTCTGGTACGAAAAATTATAGCAGGATACAGACAGGCATGAACAGGAGCAGCCTGTTTCACACTGGACTGCAGGAGCAGTCAACTTAAAAATCCCCTTTGCCTTGACTGATCCACAAGCAACATCAATTCTTCACAAAACAACATATTTCAACATCTAAAAGAAAGCCCTGGCACTCACTGGTGCACTGATAGGGAAAAGGGCACATCTGCAGGACTTGAACATGATCACCTATAGATCAGAGTGCTCATCAGCTCCAGGATTTACTTGATTCCAGGAACAGTTTATCTCAAGGTATTGGTTTGAAATACCATGAAGCAAAAGAGCAGGCGTCCATTAGCTCACAAGTTTCAGCAGTGGGTAAGGAAGTGCGTGTTTGCCACGCAAATATCAGCTACTTCTCATCTGATGACAAGCATGTGACATTTCCTCCCTTGAAAAGGTTGTATTTTCCACTTCTGATACTTATGACCCATTAAAATGGAACAGTCATTTAGAAGTTATGTTCTACTACATTAACCTCCCTTCATTCATTCAAGCACAAACTCAGATCTTCACTCAGAATGAATCTGATGGCTTTTTTATTCTTCCTCTGCAGTCTGTCCTTAGGCACCCTAAGACACAATCAGGAAATTCCTTAAAACCCTTTGGATTCACTGCTGCAGAATTATTGTGGTTTGCATTTAAACATGTGTGCAGCCTGATGTGAACACAGGTTATAAAGGGCTGTGGGACTTCACAGATGCAACAATGCCCAGCTGCCTCCCCAACAATGCCAGTGATGCTCTCCCTCATCCCCAGCTGCATAGACACAGGAGCTGAACAGAGAAAGATTGTGAGGATTCCAAAGACTGTCCTCATCTGTCATGACAGTTCAACACCACCTTCCCTGTACATTATTGATCCCTTTATATCTAATTTAAGAAAAAGGGATAATTTATCCTATCACCTCTCAGGGTGGCAGATTGCATGTAAAATTTGCTAAGAATGACTAAAAAAAATCACCAAAAATTAAAAGCCAGGGTCATAGAATTGACGTGATGTGCAATATGTCCTTGTAACAGGATTATGGGTTGCTCCAGGGCCCTGCCAGCAACCCTTACCTGGAAGATGTTTGGTATGTGTGTGTAGTAATGCTCATGCTGCTCACTGTTGAACTTCTGTAGAGTGGAAGAATATTCAGCTTTGCTGTCTTCTGCCATCTGATGTCTCAGCTGGGCTTGCTGTCTTGCCTGAGGAAATACCAAAGGAAATTTATAATTTAGGCTACATGGAAAGCAATTGCATTGTGGTACTCCTCATCTTACTACCCAGGACCATTGGGATATGAGATTGAACACCAGCTTTTGGTTTACTCCTGTTTTGTGAAACATTTAAGCTGCTGTGTGGACAGTGCTGCTGCTCCTTTCTGGGGTTACAATGTGCTATTTCCATGAACCATTTTGCATTCCATGAACAACCTCTGTTCGAACTGCACATCAAACACAATAACAAGTCTGCCCCTCCACCTGTCCAATGGACAGGCACCTTCCTAGCACATTCATGGACACACTTCTTGCTCCCCCTATGCCCTGGTGGATGTCACCTGCTTTCCTCTAATGAGCTGCTTCCCTGTTGGCAAACAGTGTTTTCTGGGGAAAGGGAAGTGAGAAAAAACCCAATAGTTTTGTCTCGTTTTAGCCAACATAATCATGACAAAACCTCTTAACTCTGTGTGCCCTGTAGAGCCCTTTCTCCACACTCCTCACACAGCATTGGCATGAAGCACACAAGGAAAGGGGAGCCTGAGCAGCAGCTGAGATGCCTCCCTTACTATTTTTACCAACACAGATGATTTGCTTTGCTACCCAACATAGCAGAGCACTGGGCAATTAATCTCACTTCTTTCCCTAGAATAATCTGTCCCCAAGTGACCCTTTCATGTTTTCAGATTCCTCCTCTTACAGCTCTGTTCCCAAGGCCTTCTGTTATCTGTTTCACTGCCCAATATTATTCCCTTACTGCCTCTCCCATCTGTTTGGTTTAGATGCCTTTTCCTTCCTTGCCGCTGGCCTTCATAGAGCAGCTCTTCCTTCTCTTCCCTTCCTACATTCCCTATGCCTTCCCTCCCTGTCCTGCTCCCCTCACTGAAGCTCCCCCTCCCTGGCTGGAGCTCTGCTGCTCAATTTCTGAATAATTCTCTAAGACAAGGTGGAGAAACGCAGCTTTAAAAACCGTGTTTCAGGGGGCACAACACAGCAAAGAATTTGAGCACATTTAAAGTGGGCTCCCATTAAAACCAGTTCAGAACGGGGTGGGGGTTATTCTTTGAACTGTTCCAAGCAGACAACAGTTTCCTGACAATAAATCCATGGAATACCAAATCATGGAACGTTTTTGTAATCATAACTGGAAGGTAACAAATTCTGCCAGGAGGTTTCAAATCTCAATTTGTAAAGAAGTAGCCTTCCCCTACATTTGTCAAGTTTGCACATCTCACCTAATAATTTATTTCACCTCAATTCAGATATTGCTTCTGCAGTCGATGGTAGGAATTTCACAGATCCCCTTCACATTCTTTCTACAGAAATAATTCAAGCAGAATGAGGAGATACTGGGCACTAAGTGCATCACAGGAGATGAAACAGTAGCATCAAATGGAGAAGAATGTGACTATAACCAAATAAGTGAATCCAATAAAAGACAGACTTTCAGCTTTGCTTGTTCCCAGGCGTTTTAACTGTCCACTAACTCCTGCAAAGGATGAGGGCCTAACTCCAGAAAATTCACCTCCTGCAATCAAATTCCAAGAAGCCACATCAATCATTTCCCTGCCCAAGTGCTATAAAGCTTATTAAACTTCACCATCCACACACTCACATACAGCTACATTAAATACGAGTGGAAAACAATATATCCTTGTGCCACAAACAAATTTACCAGGAAAATAAAGTCAGCCATGGAAAGGCAGGCAGCTGTAAGAGTGGTTCACACTCGTCTCCCAACCCCTTCCTCACGTCCCAGCTGCTGCAGATCAATATCCATTTGTGAGGCTCATTCTCCTCATCTACCTAAGAGCAACCCATTGTCTGAGCTGACTTTACACCAGCCCCACTCCCACTCATACAGCTGTCACTCTCTTTCTTTTTTTAAAAATAATTTTAAATAATGCAACTCAGGAATTTGTCCCTTAACTCTATTGTTGAAGAAGAAAAACAAGAAATCCATTATTACACATTTCCAGGCAGACCCAGCATGCATTAAAGCCATCAGAGTTCATTTTCATGAGCAAACTCATCGGCTGGATACGACAAAGTAACTCTGAGCTAAATGTATACAAGAGTAGACACTCAATTTCCAAAATGATCTTAACTGGCCCCAAATAAGAGGGGGCAGCAGATGAGTAAATAAAATTGGGTGCATTCCAAACCCAGAAATTTTTGTATGAGAGCCCTAGTGATGCTTTGTTTCTCTTGGCCATTTAATGCATTTGGCAAGCTTCAAACTGTTTAAATATCTTTCCAATGAGGTATTTTGATCTTAAAATAAAAATATTTTTTAAAATCCAGAAATTTTTTTTATTACTTCATTTCATATGTCACTTCCTCTAACATCATCACTTCTAGTATTAACAGAATTGTACTTTATAGTGAGACTCTTGCACTCTGTTGAAGCACAGAATGATAAAACGAGTCAATGATGTTAAGTTTCACATTCAGAGTAATGGATGCAGTAGCCCAGAACTGCAGAGAGTCACAGAAGCTATTTCAGGAGTAATTTATAGCTGGGCTTTACAGAAAATCAAGTTTTGCCTTCTTTACTGCTCACTTGTGCATGCAAACAGCTTCAGAGAAGGTTGTTTTGGGGGCTTCTTAGAGTTAATGTTAAAAGACTTGCTCTGAACAGTATTTCCAGGAGGAAAGGCTTTGGAATAATCAGAGTCTGGAAAACCAGACAATGACTTCAGATATAGGAGAACAATACTGGGATGCAGCTTTCAGTCAACACATCCTCTCCTTCAGCTGGGCAGGGATGAGTGAGCAAGGGCTCAGTTTCCAGCCCCATATGTGAAACACAATCCACCTCTACAGACTGACAGATTGCTCAGTTGTAAGAGGTGTCTGCGCCAGCAACTGAGTGCAGCAAAAAAATCCCCTCTTCAAAGGAAGAAAGGATGAGATCCCCTTTCAGCACCGTAGAAAAGCAAAAAGGGTGTGTACACCTGAGGGTTTGTGGGGAGAACAGCAGCATTTTGCTTCCAAAATGCCTGGCACTGCAAAAGATACACAGATTTCACACATCTCCCACCCCAAACATACCTTTGTAACAGTTTTTTGCCCCAAAATAAATGTGCACAGTGCACATAGGCATTGCTTCCTCCCCAGAGTCTGGTTTTGTTAAGGCAGGTCTTGTCTGAACTCATGTGGCAGCACCAAAACCAAAAGGTCACAAATGTCGATGCTCATCTCCATCCAGAAAACCTCTCCCAGAAATGAAAGACAGCCCAGGACCTGCAGCACCACCCACCTTGCAGGGAACACACAGGTGAGTGCTGGGCTCCCACTGCCACTGCAATCAGATCTGAGCACAGTCACACCAGGGCAGTGTTTCTACAGCTCTGAGAGAACACTCGAGGTAAAGGAGCGTAGCTCTGATAGACTGAACCAGGTAACAGCTCACTAGCAGCAGGTAAGGCTCATTGTATGTGACCTTCTCTCTCAGAAGCTATGCAGAAGTGCCATTAAATACAATCAAAACCAAGCTTTTTCCCTTCCTTTAGACAGCCTTGCTGGTTGATGGGCAAGAATGCAGAGCAGTAGCTAACTGCAGAGTAGTATTAACTTGCAAAGTGCTGATTTCTATGGCTCTCTTCAGTACTTCAAATATTTTTTTAAAAACCAGGCCTCAGCAGCACACCCACCTTAGGTGAAAAACAAACTAAATTCAATGGCCATATGAGATGGCAACACACACTGTGGCATCTCTCTCTTAAGGTAGCAGGAAGAGCACAAACATTGTTCTCTCAAGATGATTTTAACTACATTTCCTGCAGATTTTCTTCTTAAGAACTGAGTTGCAAAAACCAGACTCAAATAACAACAAATTAGTTCAGATAGATGACTCTACCAGGAGCTCAGAGATGCAAAAAAGGAGATGACAGGGTGGGACACCGATGCACTAAAATCTGACTTGACTGAACTATTTATGGGGGTATTTCTTTCCCCTTTAAAATAAGAGATTAGAAGAAAGTTAACCCTGCAAACCTTGGAAATAACTCATGTTAGACATATATATTTATTTAAATATATATTTAGTCTGAGCTTTCTTATCACCTGCTTGAAACCACCTGCAGTTTATCAATATGATGCAACTTCAGCAATCAGTGCAGAGCAGAATGAGATCAAAGAATTACAGACAAGGGAATTTATCCATAATCCTTGCAAACATGCAGCACCAGTAAAGCCTTATATATTGATCTGAATTAAACCAGTCCTAATACTTTATGCCTTTGAACAGGAAAACTGAACAGAGAAAGGGAATATGGACATCTTTATGATGGACACTGTCAACGCTGAAAGTGTAAGAAAACTTTAGCAAACTGCTGCACTTCATATGCAGGCTATAAGAGAATGAAATACATTCATTTATATTGCTACATACACCTTCTCCCCCAAGACCCCTTTGACAGGAAATGCAACTTGTGATGAAGTGTAGGAGAAGTTTTTAAAAACCAAGTACATTTTCTGCCATTTTGGTCCCCAATGCAAAAAAGAATGAGGATATTTAGCTGAGAACAATTTTCTGAGACACATTCCAGAAACAGCAAGAGGGTCAATAGACACACTGTCTTCTGGGTTTACACAGACAAAAAATGCAGCTCCTCAGGGCTGTTATGGTGGGAGTGATACGAATAACTGAAAAGGGCAGAAAAAAACTTGGCTGTTATTCAGCTGGTCCACACTAAGTGGAACAGTTCAACTCCTCAGCAGTTGCTCTTGTCCAGCATGGCAGAGTTTCCAGTCAAAACTTTGGTGTCACTTTATTTCTTCTTTCTTTTCTCCCATTCTGCACCCCTTCTTTTCTTTCAAACTCAGACAGCATGTGAGATGCATCACTGCCAGGCCACTGCCTGCCAAAACAGATCTGTCTTTGGCAAATCCAAGATCAGACTAAAATGCAAACACACAAAAAAGAAGAAAAAAAAAAAAAAATCACCCCTGCTCCCTCCCCTCAGCTACCCAATCCCTTCAAAATAGCTTAATGATAAAGGCAGACTCAGAAACACTTCACCAATTTCAGGAATGCTTTCTATTGCTCACAGATTTTTCAGCTCCAGGCTCTGGCCCTCCCTCCATGGCCGCCCTGCGACCACCGGGCACCGGCACCAGGGCACCGGGAGCCTCCCGGGAGCAGCAGCACTGGCAGCGTGTGCAGGATCATTAATAACAGTGGGCATCCTGCCACAGACTTCAAAACACAGCCAGGGCTCCAGGCTTGGATTTACATAGCCTCCAAATCAAGCTCCACTGTTTACTATTTTATAATAACCAGTTGGGTCTCTCTGAACTGGCAAGCGGAGAAAAGATTTGAAATTTGCTTTCCCGAAAGCAAAAAGAAGGGTAAAATGGGGGGGGGGG
>VZTH01010340.1:64907-122991 GCA_013397815.1 Aleadryas rufinucha
AGGGGGGGGGGGTGCAAAATAACAGCAGGGCAAGAAACAAAATGAAAAATCCTTTCTTTAAACACTTGAAGAGGTGGAGGAAAAATCTGAGACTCTGTGGATCCCTGAAATCCTTTGGCTGAATATAATACACAAATGAGCAAACCACTGACAGAGGATGGAAAATCTTCCTCACCGCAGCTCAGGATTTGTTATCTAGTGCAGTCTCACTGCATACAATTCGGCCAGAACTCAGAAACTCACACTAACAAAAGATATCCCCAAACAACACAGTCCTGCTGAAGCTCTAACAACAGAGATGGACTAAATTAATTAAGAAGAGCAGCACCTCTCAGCACACTGCTCCAAGGCACTAGGGAATAACTGTACCTCAGATCCAAAAGTTTGTCTCCTTGCACTGCCATTGTCATGTCAGGAACACTAAATAACCAAACTCTGGATGACTGAACTGTGAATCCCTGCAAACACCCAGGAGTTTTCCACACAGGTCAGAGAACTGCAGTTCCATGAGGATATCTGGCAAGTCTAATTCATTATAAAAGAAGGATAATCTCTGTGGATGGAAGGTTATGTGGATTTGATGGAGGAGGTAACAAGAAAAGATGTATTTGGAGCACCGGCCAACAATGTTTAAATTATTTCTGGAGGTCTGTTTAGTTGTACTACATAAGCAATTAAACTCTGCTGTGTATAAATCTGGGTATTGAATATAAATAATGGAAATTTCGGGACTGGGTAACAGATTGCTTAGCTCATACTTGGAATACTGGGCACAGTCCTAGTCCTCTCTCTCCAAGAAAGAATTTACAAACACAGCCAACGCAGAAGGGACAGTCAGGGTTGAAAAAGTTACCAGTATGAATTTTGCAGCCTTCAAGATCAACTTTATGGGTAAAATACATGACTTTGTCTCTTGGAGAGGTGAATTAGTCTGAGTGACCAGGGTGATACTGATGCTGAGCTGCAGCAACAAGGGCTTTCCCAGCAGAGATAAAGTCATTGTCCCAACTCTACTCAGCATTTGTCAGGCCACACCTGGAATATTGTGTTCAGTGGTCCCCACTATACAAACAAGAACACCTGAACAGACTGGAAAAGGTCCAGAAAGGCCACAAAGATGATCCAAGACAGGGAAGTTGTCATGTGAGGAAAGGCTGAGAGACCTGGGTTAAGTCAGCCTTGAGAAAAGAGGGCTTAGGGTACCTTGTCACCGTGTTCCAGTGTTTAAAGGGTGTCTACAGAGAAGATAGAGACTGTTCAAGGAGTCACATGGAAAAGACAAGGGGTAATGGGTACAAGTTACCCCTGGGAAGATCCCAATTGGACACCAGAGGACAATTTTTCACAGTGAGAACAATGAGCCATTGGAATAATCTGCCCAGGGAAATGGTGGAATCCCCAACATGGGACACAGTTCAGCTGAAAAGGGGTCTGGGCCATCTTGTCTAGACTATGCTTTTGCCAAGGAACACTGGGCCAGACCATCTTTCAATTCCCTTCCAACCTGATATTCTACAATTTACTGAAACTGAACAGCTTACAAACTAAATTGTCTAAATTCTGAGGCCTTGCTTCTCATGCAGGTGAAAAGATCTGTTCCAATGTTTTGACAGAAAAAGAATGACTGTAAAGAAGCTTTCCAACTGTACAGCATGAACTAATTGCTTTGCATTAGCTTAGAACACCAGTTCTATTGCAGTGGTGATTCAAACTGCCATTGATTCTTAATTCAGAAGTCGTTTTTAGCCTCCCCTTCACACCCCCTTTCCTTCCCTTTAGCACCTCCCAAAAGAGTTGTATTGTTACAAAACTCAGTCAAATTGCCACGTAGAGCATTGCTGCAGAGGAGCACTGCTAAGAGGAAATTTAAGTTCAGTTGGATTTCCTTGTCTTACACTAAAACTGGCTCATTAACTGCTCTTTGATGTCTTATCAACAAACACGGGGTACGTATAGGGTACATATGGAGATTTATTAAGTTCCCCAGACACTCCTGCTGGAGTCATTAACTCTCTATTGAGTGGAAATCGACCCTCTTAAATTAGTCATGATTCCAAAAGGGAAACAGCTGCTCTGCACGGAGCATCAGGGATGGCAGGTTGTAAACAAGGCTTACTCCTCCGGAAATGCAAATTGCTCTCCTGAGGGACTCCCTGCATTCACACACTGCATCATCCTTTAGGAAGGAAGCAGTTCAGGAGGGAGGCTGGGGTCTTGTAACCCAGAGAAATAACATTAAACCACATTACCCAGCATTTGAATTGATGGGAAATCTGACACACATCACAAGCGAAGAGATAGAAATTTAGCCCGTTCCATCTGTGGAGCAAAAGAGAAGCAGCTGCCTACTCAACATACAAAAGACTCACCACCACACAGGGAAAATCTTCTGAAGCATCAATCTCTCCAACAAGAAATGCAGAGGCCAGGGCCTCCTGCGCCATGCTCAGGACTGGGCCTTGCACACCTCACCTGCATATTTCACCTTGATGCTGCTGCTGTATATCTATAAATTCACAGCAAAGAACAGGAAAAGCAAAGCCTCTGGAGCCACTCACTGCAGTATCAATAACACAAGCACTGGAAATCTTCTCCACCTTCCAACACCACCTTTTCACAGCACTAGGTTTTCTAAAATGCTGGTACGCTCATTGTGCCAGTGGGTGCTTTGATGTGGACAGGAGAGGGAAGAGATACAAGTCCCACCATCCCAGAGCAGATGATTGGCATCTCCTGAAAAATTAGGCCTGTTAAGTAGGTACAGCCTGCAGAAGGCAGATACCCACAACCTGGGGTTATGGTGAAGTTTACTGCTGACAGACTTTGTTGACTAAACCTCAGGGGGATGTGGCAACAGCAGAGCCCTGAGCTGGAGATGCTCCTCCAGGTCAGTCTGGGGAGTGTTGGTGATTGCATCTGGCTCTGCTGTGACTCGCCTGCTGTCCTGACTCGACTGCTGAAACACCCACCTGAGATGTCTCCAGAGCCCAAAATAGCTTATTACACCCCTCATTGTAAGGATGTGTAAGCTCCCAATGAAGGGATTTGTGTCCCGCAGCACGGCAGACCAGAGGCTGGAAAAGCAGCTACCACCTGACAGCACCACTGAGCACACAGGAAGATCAGCTAATCCCAGTTTCCAATTAGCAGGATTTCTACACCTACGTTCTGTCAGACTCTGCCCGTGATTCAGCTCATGGCTACCCCTCAAGCCATGCTAAATGTGTCTCCTGTGGGTAAGGAGGGGGAAAGACTCTACTTTGTGCAGAAATTCAGCACCCAGGTAACGTGGCACAAGAAAAGAGAAAATGAAACCTCAAACATGAAACCTCAGTATCTCTCCACAGCTATATTTACAGACTAGAAAACTAATATCATGGTTATATTGTATTTTAAGGCTTTATGCAAATCTTAATCCATTCTGGGTCTCCAAAACATGAATATTGCAGACATAACCTGAAAGTTGCAGAGCACTGGGGAAAGCTCCTAGAGATTTCAGTAAACTCGAGATCATTCCCATTTCCCTCAGTTTCTCCACTTCAAAACCAAAGGCAAATACATCTAAAGTTCCTAAGTATCTCAGATTATTGCCTAAGGTCAACATATGACCGTGTTCTTCTTCAGCCAAGGGACAGATCCTGCCTGACACCAAGTACTTCAAACCACTCTCCTCCCCACAGTTGCTGAGCAGATCAAGAGGCAAACCCCTCCCATGGTTGGCCTCAGCCACTTCCTCTTTAAAAACAGATTCTGAAAAGCCTACCTTGAAAAGAAACCCTTAGAAAAGCCAGTTGATTTTTAATTTTATTACAAGAAGTCTGCAAAGGCACCACTGGGTACCACATTATCCCATAAAGATGTCAGCTTTTTAGTGATTGCAGCTCTAAAGAGAAGGCAGAAACAATAGAGCTCTGCCTTATATGTACAGTGGCTCCATGCTGGCGACAGAGACCATTTCCCCAAATGGTCAAAAAATTGAAGCAGCTTCTCTGTGGTTTTTGAAAGAGAAGTGCTTTAAAGCACACAACCCACTGTGATCCAAATGAAATAAAGCTTTCAGTGATACCTACGAGGCTTCCTGGAAGCAGCATCAGCATGCTGCAGCATTTATTTAGTTTATAAGGATATTTTCACAGACAGTGAGCTTCCTGCCCTGACTTTGCTATGCTGCATTTTGTGTTGACACAAACATCTCTGCAAACTTTGGCTGCCTGTGGTTTAGAGGCTCAGTGCAAACAGGGAAATGAGTTCAGGTGCCCTGCTCCGCTCTCCCCTCTGTTCCTGCATACTGTGATAATTGCAGAGACTGAACACAGCTTCTGCTCCATGTTCCTACCACCAAAAAAGGAGCTGAGAGGAAACGAAGCCAAACACTCCTCTCTCCAAGATCAGCTACCAGGCTGCTGGCTGGCAAGGTGATGGAGCCCACCCTGGCCACAGAAGAGGCAGAGAAGGGACGTGCCCTCCACGTACCTGGTCCTACAGAAGCAATGTGGACCTTGTTGGTACATGATGCCCAGACTCCACATCCAGCCCTGCCTTTAAGCACACACCTGAGGCCCTTTGCCAAGCAATCCTGGAGAAATAAGGAGGAAAGTGACTCTCATTCTGCTTCTCTGCCACTATTCCGGTTACTTAATGATCCTAAATTGTAATACCTTGGGCAAGGGATAAGTGCTGGTAGATGGCAGCTCTGGCACAGAATTTCCTGCTGCAGTTGTCAAAGGCTACAATGACTTGAAAGATGAGGAGATGTGAGCATTTCAGAGCCTCACACAGCTTAGCATTAGGGAACTGCAGCTGTATTCTCTTCTGACTGCATGTGTCATTGTGATCACTGCAGAATTTTAATTCCATTAATGCCATCCACTCTATCATGTGTGATGCAAAAAATAGCTCCTGTGTCTGCTCATATTGGCAGGTACAAGCTGAAGCAGCCAAGGTGTCAGTCTCAAGCCAAAGAAATGAGGGCAACCAGCCCCACTGCTTGAGGAGCACCTTGTTCTGCCAAAGGGAAGAGCTCTGACACGGCCAAACTGCGCGTTCTCCTGGCCAGGTGGATTTCTGGGAGCTTTTGGGAGCAGGAGTGCAGCAGCCAAGCCATAAGGGGCAAGAGAAATCAGAAGTGCTGCAGTAGAAGGAGAAGGGTAAAGTCATCCTATTGCTTCATTTGGAGCTGAGCAGCTCCTGCATCCCCCTGGAGCGAGTCAGGGAAGGCAGCAGTGCTGGTGGAACAATATCCCATTCTGCACTGGGTGTTATGCAAGAGCCTCCCAGTCACACGGGCAGAGGGGAGCAAAGAAAGGGCATTATTCACAGCCTGACATGGATGAACCCAGTTTAACACATGCACTTGGAAAACACTGTTCTCTCTGTTCAGTAATATTATTTCACATTCCACTCATTTTGATAACCTTTTCCTTCTCCCATCTACTCTGTTGGCTGCCTGGAAAGTGGAGTAATGCCTTCTCCTGAGAGCTGCCAACATGCATAACTAACAGATTTTTCTTTCAAGATACCATTGAGCCTCATTTTGCAATAAATAATTTACAAATTCATACAATAAAAAGCTAGAGGAATTTAAAAGGGAAGCCTCTCTGCTTCACTTGACAGGGAAAGAGCACCAGGGTAGGAAATTGCTTCCCAGAATTTACCTAACACTCTTAGATTGATATATCACCAATATGCCACCTTTTACTCTGACCAGAAAAGGCCAGCTTTGGAAAGGGATGTAGAAATAAGGAGTTTCAGTCCCCTATTTCAAACAGTAAGTCATGTCTTTGTATCCCTTTGACATGACCTCGGCTTTAGAAAAAAAATCTAGGGCAAAGCCCCAATTTTATCTATGAAAGAAGTATTCTAAAATCACTTTATACAGATAAAGCAGAGATGATCCCTCTCTGTTAGAAAAACCCACATGTGGTGCTACATCTTTAACAATCTGTACATGCATTCATCTGTCAAGTGCCCTGGCAAATCCAGAAGGCAAGAAAGGATCAAATCTACATGGTGAATTTGCAACTAAGAGCCAAGCAAATTACAAGACCACAGAGGTATTTTGTCCTTTGACACGCAATAGCACTTGGGGGAAATTTTCTGAGCTTGTTTATGATTTACTGTCCTCATTTTTAACAGCATCCTCGATGCTATGTGCCACGCAACGTCCTGATGCTCAGCACACCAGAAACACAAGATCCCACAGATGTAAAGGGAAATTTATATTTCATATCTTCACAGAACTGAAGTAACTGAGAATAGAATGAAGCAGACCTCTTGAGAAGCAAAACCTACATTTTACAAGGCGACCTCAGACTAGAAAGATTTCTTACCTATAATTCACTTTCCTTTCCCGTCCCTGCAACAAAACATTTGGTATATTTTAGGCTTCAGCTTTTACTTTTTCCTTTCTCTTTTGGTTGCCTTTTTTTTTTTTTTTCCTTCAAGAAATAAACCTTTTTAAATCTTCTGGCTATTTTGTGCCTGTCTGACTCAAACTCAAGGAGGACAAAACTGTCCTTACACATTGTAATGTGGTGTTTCTGATCTACATTAGTGCATCTTCTGAGCAAATGGGTAACTCTAAAAACAGAAACAATTTAAAACATTTTCTTCCTCTTCATTGCTTCCTTAAGTTACAGGTACTGGACTTGGACCAGTAAAATTTAAACTTTAAGCATCCTTCCACACATCCAATTTTGAATCAAACTAAAGAGAGAAAGTATTTCCAGACAGATGTGCTGAAACAGGACTGGATGTTTAAAATTAAGCATTAGTTCAAAAGCTTCTCTGAGTGGGGATCATTGTAAAAAAGCCACAAATGACTCTGCAACCAGCCAGCAACTGAGAAATGAATATAAAAGCCTTGTGCCATCTGTGACAAGCATGGATTCCAGGATTCTGTATCACGTGGAAAGCTGTCCTGCTCTAAACCTACAACTATGAAAAACAATTCTGGTAGTACTTCACTGCATCCAATGACATTGGGAAATCTCTGAAGTGCTGCTCAAAGGGCAGGAAGTTTGATTCTACCTGGATCACAGAGGGAACAAAAATGTGTGGAAAATGCAAGCAGCCCTCAGGGAGCTCTCACAAGCCTGATTATCACAGACCCTGGGGTGTTAGTTAAAACTGAGCTTGCATAAACTCCTTTAGAGCCATATCAGCTCTGTTAAACTCAGATATCACCTACTAAAAAAACCTGACTGTATCTATTTAGGGTTTTTATATAAATACGGGTTTCTGCAGAGATCTCCCTGGTTTTAATTAACCTACAGACTGACTCAAGTAAGGCATTAAGCCTCAGAGGGCTTATCCTACCAGTAGGATTGAGGAAGTAAACCTATCACATCCATGTTTACAAACAGTCTCTCCACCCTCCAGCTCACCTTTTCAACATCTGCTTTTGTCACATTGATGTCAGCATCCATTTTCTCAAAATACTGCTGTGCTCGATCAGCTTCTTTGCAATCACGTTCAAACCGCCTTTTACTCTGAAAAGAAAAACCAGAAACCTTCATTATGGAAAGCAAAAGATACCAAAATCTGCCTAAAATTCATGCCTGCCACTAAAACAATCTGTTGTAACAACTGAAGGATTTTAGGGCTCTCTTGTTTACACTGGAATACATTTCCATATTAATGAACTTCAAAAAATGGAGTTACAAGAGACACATTTCCTTCTTCCATTATCCAGGCTGCTCGTATTTCAGTCTTTTTCCCTTTTAGCATCACTTCCACTCTTGAATCACTCTCTTCCAACACTTAACCCCTTCACTTTTGTAAATTAATGAGGGAGTTACTAAGATTAATAAATTTGCAAGTAGCACTTTTGGCTACTGATAGCCCCTTTCTATCCTCTCCTGTACTCAGTCTCACTTTTCATTCATCACATAAATGACAATTCCAATGTATTTACTTTTGAGAAGCAGCATCTCACTCAAGAGACGGTCCTGCTCAATTTATTCACACATTATGAAGCTGTTCAACTTTCAGTGGAATATCTGAACAGGACCCTTAGGGACTCTGCAGTTTCAGCAATGCTTAGCGCATTTTGCAAGTCATATCAAATGAAATGCTGCTCGTGATAGACAAAGAGCCCACAGAAGCCAAATGTTCTGTTAAAACAGACTTTTTCAGGAGTATGACTGTACTTAAGACAGCAGAGTTTTAAAAATCCCATTTCTACAACTTTTATCCATATACCTTTCTTTTTCCAAATAAAACGTTAGGAACCATCTCTTTGAAAACAATACAGAAACGACTTAAATGCCACATCTGAGGAATTTGCCACTTACTGCTTCAAGTTGTTTCCAGCAAGTTTCAATGTGTTGTTGCGCCTTTCTGCCATCATGGAAGTGCTGTTTAGAAAAAGAAAAGAGAAAGAAAACATTTTGAACAACAAAAGAACAAACAGTCAAGTATGCTCAAGAAAAAATCCAAGCAGAAATCATTCTGACAGCTGTGTTCTGCAAGGCTGGCGAATTGAGCAGGTGTGTGATGACTATCTAATGTCTCAGCAGGCTGCAGATGGATATTTGCATCAATTATAGTGGTTAGTTTGACTAAGGCTAATTAATCCCTTTAGCAATTCTACCTTGTATTGTTCACTGTATCTCATAATTATTGGTTTCCCGTATCATGAGATCTGAAGCACTTTTATCTGACGAGTATTTCTTTGGTGACAGACTGAACACTAGCTCTAAATTAAAATTTCTCTCTACATGGAATTTACCAAGATGCACTTGATTGGCACATTCTAACAACTGATGTTTGTCCTGATTTTCATTCAGGCTCAACAAAAAAACCCCTCTTCCTCCTAGTTACTGGCTGCGTGTGCAAGGCCAGCTGCTCCTTCCTCTCGAGAGGTTTTTGGTGCTGTGTGTCCCTCCAGAATCCCTCCTCTCCCACACGCTGGGGGTGAGTGTGTGTTCACAGAGTGAGGTGTAACAGAAGTTTTAAATTGAGATGTCAGCTAAACAACAAAGAACTCCTCTCCTGGCGTGCTTTTTGGAACAAGACTCTTCTTAATTGCAGTTGGCTTAAATAACAGCTCTTAGCCCCTACACAATGCTCTTTATCAAATAATCTAATATGTATTAGATTTTATCCCTCTGTAGAATCACAGAATGGTTTGGGTGGGAAGGGACCTCAAAAACCACTTTGTTCCAACCCCCTGCCATGGCCAGGGACACCTTCCACTATGCCAGGTTGCTGCAAGCCCTGTCCACCCTGGCTTGAACATTTCCAGGGATGGGGCAGCCACAGCTTCTCTGGACAAGCTGTTCTTCCATATGCCTGGCTTTCCCTCAGGACAAGCAATTCATTCCAGATCATTGTATCAGTCAATGACCCAGCTCTGGACAGAAATGTGAGTGCAGACCCAGCTGACTGCTACAACAGGTTACTCCCCTCCACAAACCACTTTGTAAAATAAATAACAAAGCAAACTGAACAGAAAGAGAGAGGCCTTTCTTTTGGATTATTTACTGGCAAGTAGTTTTACTCAAACACAGGAATGGTGTCACATAGCAAACGTGAAAAATAAAGGCCAAATATTGCCAGATAATCCCACTAGAATTCATGTGCTCTCATGCCCAAGTGTAATCAGACTTCAGATAAATCTTAAGGAATGTGATGCCTATGGTCTGTTGGGGTAAAAAAAGCTCACACTCCAGACCATTAACCTGCTACAAAATGCCACAGTTAGACAAATATGCCTGCAAGCACTCTATAATTGGCAGCTCCTTGGTTTCCTGCATCTTGCACTACAGGAACTGGTATTTTCCTGTGTCAGGAGAGTGAGGGACATTTCAGAGCTGCCATTCTGGCTCCATCAGACATGACAGCAAAAAGCCCCAAAACTGCAATTCTCTACCATGCCATGTCCAATAGGCTCATGTAGCCTTAAAAATCACAATAACGTTCAACTTGTCTGCAAGAACAGAACAACACCAGGGCTATCCTGGGTGCTCTGGATGCTGTTACCTGTAGTCCCAAACACTGTCTGCTAAGGAGGGATGCTCACCTAGAACTGAGCACGGGGATATTCCACAGCTTTATGTGTCTGGATGGTGCTTATCTCCACGTGAAAATTCTTAAAGCAGACAAGAGAGGCCCAGTGAAAGAAATGCTCTCAATCCTGGCATGTGCCATGCTCAGCTCTGGCTCTGCTCCTGCCCTCCGAGGAGGGAGCGCGTGTGGCCACTGGGCCATGGAAGGGGGAGCAGTAACAGCCTGGCGCTGCTGGGACAGGAGAGACCTTCTCCAAACACTGCCTCACCACACTGTGACATTAAAAAGCCCCTGACATCAGTGTGAAACCACTGCTGGGTGGCGGGGAAAGGCTCCAAGTTGATTTTGGTTCCTTTTGTAGATCCCCGTGTCCTTTCAACTCTGCGTGTGACAGATGCTGCCTCTTCCCTGCCAGGGGCTCCTCGTTTCAGGCTTTTGTAATTAGAGTTTAGGAAAAAAGTCCCAAGGAGCAACAAAAACAGTCCCAAGGAACAACTGTAATTTAACACTACATTTTCCAAAATTTTGCTAATGAGCATGAAATTCATGGAAGTCTTAACAGTGAAGCTGGAAGTAAAATGACTCAAACGTCTTCACGTTGCCTTCCCTGCTTCCACCAGCCCCCATCTGTGTGCTCCCCACTTCGCTTGCTCCGACTTGGCTGGTGTAGGAAGGGACCTGATTTGGGAACAGCTGGCTTGTGGGAAACCCAATACCATCAATGACCCATAAACCTCAGGAAAACAACATGCCAGGTTCATTTAACAGAAAACAATTGCAGAGAGGAGCTGAAGGATGAACTTGGAAACAAAAGCCTATCAGATAACGGGACTGCCCTCAGTGTGTATTTTTAAACCTTTGTAGTTTAATAATGTAATTTTAACAAGTCATCCCTGTTATTTCCAAATTTGCCTTCTCTGTAAAACCAACTGCACAAGCTTCTGGAAGCACATACAAGAAGCACTGAGCCTGAGCAGTGTGACCACATCTAGTTCAGATTTTGCTACATTTTGATGCTTTATTTTTTTAAAAAACTCTTTTGCACAAATGAAACACTGAGATGTAAAATGGGCATTGTTGAAGATTATTAAATAATGAATTATTAAATAGTGATAAATACAGGTGCATCACATCTTGAAGAGTTCAGTGCAATACTGCCTTTTTTTAGTTCAACCATTTTCTAAATATACTTATAACCCCTAATTCTTGCTGCGTTGTCCCATATATATCCTTGTGTGAGCTAAGGCACTTCTGCTTTTGCAAATCTTTTGCGCTCAAACAGCAATTTCTGCCTTTCAAAAATTCATTTTTATATACAGCAACTAAGTAGGACCTTCCAACTATCTGTATTTCTCCACTGGCTGTATTTTATGGGTAAGAAAAATCAAGGCACTATGGTCAAGTGATCTGCTTAGTGTCATACAGGAAGCCTCCAGTTTCCTCAAACTGTGCACTATCTTCAACTTCTGCAAACTCATTTCCTTTATAATCCTCTTAAACAGCAAATGTCCTTTACCTTCACCTGCTCCCCCTCCAAAACCTCAGCAAAAATAACTCTAAGCTCAACTATTCCTTGATAAGGTTTCAAAATACAAGCTGTAATTTAAATAAATTTCTTTGAACAAATTAAATAATTGGTTATTCTACGCCTGAACATTCAACAAATGGAAACATGACAAACGATTTAGCAAATCCTGTGGAAAACTACCACTTTTAGTCACACCCATTTCTGCAGCACACAATGATGAATTCAGAGTAATTGACACAATATTGTTTTTTTTCCCCCCAAACTGGATGCTCAAACTAATGCCCCCAATCAGGCTGTTTAAAAAACTCAGAATATGAGCAAGATAACCAATTAATAAATCACACTTCAAGTGTGCCAGTAAGACATTAGCAGCAGTGTTGGTGGCTCACATGCCATGATTTCCTCCAGACTTTTCACCCATATCCACAGAATTCTAAACACATATCAAAAACATAGTAAAGCGAAAAGTTTGGGTTTATTAGTGTTCATTAAGGCAACCTCCCTAAATCACCTTGAAGTCCATACTTGGCAGTCTTTGGCTGGCAAACACTGTGCCAACTTCAAGATTTCCCTGAACAGTATTTTATTGAAATATTAAACCAACGAAATGGCTTAAAATACAGCAGCATTGCCGAAACTCAAACCATACATGACCACAACTGTCCTTTTTTCCTATGTTAAAGCCCAGTGTGCCCCAGGGTGCTCTGAACAATCCACAATGGCCATATTTTGACTGGACAACTCCATCCATTCCAGCTCACAGGATAAACAGAATAATACAGGCTTTAGATGATCTCACCAGAGTTCACAGACCCAATTTGGGAAAGACCTCCAAGATAGAGTTCAACCTGTGACCAACCACCACCACTTCAACCAGACCTGAGTGCCACATGCAGTCTTTCCTTAAACACTTCCAAGGATGGTGACTCCAACACCTCTCTGGGCAGCCCAATCCAACCCTTTCCATCAAGAAATCCTTCCTGAAATTCTGAAATTCAGTTGTTAAGACTTGAGATACTTTTATCAGAGTATTAAGTCACTTGTGAGGACTGTGGATTACCTCAACTTTTTAAAAGCTTTTGTTATATTCAAAAAGCTCCCAGCTTAAGGAATGAGCTTTTCCTTTTGCAAATGCAGCCATCGGGATCAGTGTGCTCTCCTCATTAGGATGCTGCCTGTGTCTGGAACAGCTGGGGAGCAATCCTGGCTGCTGAGCAATCAAAGACAAACCTCTCATTGACTTTTGTTGGGCTCAGATTTCACCCGTGTTGATCAAAACCCCGGGAGCAGCGAGCGAGGGACCCACAATGCAGAGCCTGTTCCTGCCAACACTGCCACAATTAGGAGCAGCAGGATATTTTTGCAAAACTTCCTTGGTATGCACGAGGGTTTATACAGCCCCGGAGCTCACCCAGCAGACAACAACAGCTTGTTAGAAGACGCATCTTATCTTTTTTCCCCAGACGTTTTGAGAGGAGCAGGAGAAAAGATGTTGCTAAAAGCATCTAATGAAGGACAACACAGTCCAATATTTTTGCTGAGGAGTTCCTGGACAGTTTTAAATGAAAGAATTGCCTGAAACATGTAGATTACCAGCGTGAAAACAGGGCTGCTTAGGCTCTGCCTAAACTGATCGTGTGAAACCTTTTAAAAAAAGGCTGTAATAAGACAGCCTTGTTTTTCTTAAACAGGAGTTGATTACATGGTAAAACTATAATATGTTTGTATTAGAAATAATCAGAAAAATGGTCTTAATTTATATGCATAGCATATGGTTCATTTGACAACACCCTTTTCAAGAATTTTCAAAAAATATATCTACGGCAAGGGTGCTTCATTCCCTTTTCTATTTACATATGAGAAAATAGAACAGACTGACAAAACAGTTACCTTTGACTTCTATAACAAGTACTCCCAGCTCACACTGATAATGAATATAAATACTGTACTTCATCCTCCAATTCAAACTCTTATCTCCATTTTTGTTACAAGCGATTTCTAAAATAACGGCTAGTGATTAAAACACACCAGAGACGGAAATAAGAGAACACTATTTTTTCCTCGATTTTCTCAGCAACATTTGCAAAAAGCCTTGTCAAATGTTTTTCTTTTCCTGGCTGCAAAGACAGGAAACAGTCTTCTCCGAAGAAATCTTTGTTTCCAAAAATAGCAACATGTTCTTGATGTCTTATCACTCTCAGTTGTAGTAAGAGTAGCACATGACATAAAAGTAGCATAAGTCCTGTGAATGTTGACATGAAATTCATGACAATTTTAACACATATTCATCAGCTACTTAATATTGGGGCATAACCCTGTTCTCCTTTGCAATATCCATAGGAACATTATTCTTAACATGTACTTATCAACTTGGTCAAGCCTGGAACAGATGACACAAATATCTGGTCAAGGTTGAACTTAATTTGATTGAAATATCTGCTCCTAGAGTGGTGCATTCCGAAGAAATTCCATTTAATCAGCACTATGACCAAAGCTTCTCAGGCTTTAAATTCCAGATCAGCTGCACATGACAACCCGAAGTAGCTGCCCCTACTGTTACTGAGCTGTAACAACAGAATAATGGATGGGGTTTGGAGCAACCTGGTCCAGTGGAAGGTGTCCCTGCCCCGGGCAGGGAGTTAGAACGAGATCATCGTTAAGGTCCCTTCCAAACCAAACCATTCTGTGACTCCCTGGTGTTTAGCACAAACCTAAAAGACATTGTGGCAGTAATATTTATGGTACCTTGTCATTTTCATGCTACATATGACAGATAAAGTCCTTCTATTGGGAACTGGAACTCAGAACTTCTTCTCAGGCACAGAGACAATCCTGCACTGTGCAGGAGCAGCACTGCTTCCAGTACAGCTCCATGGCAGCAGAGATAAGGGATCCTAGGGAGCACTCTGCTGCACTGGCCAGCTCTTGGAGAGGTCCTGTTGAACCATCTGCCTTCAGGGCAGCAAGGCCAGCAGGCCCTGGAATCAGTGAGCACACAGGTGTGACAGGCGGTTTGGAGATCATGCACCCTCCTCCAACCCATCCCTAGGGACTAATCTTGTCCTTAAAAGCTCACCTGTGCCCAAGTGCTCCACAAAAGCAAATCTAGGGCTTTTCAAGTGGAAATTCAACATTAGTACTAAAAACTATGGTGTGAAAAGTTGTTTGTGCTTTTATATCCTTCAATAAGAATAGAGGAACATGCTACTCTAGCTTCCAGCTCTCCTCATTCCCACTCTTGTCACAAAGCTCCCCTTCCACTGATCCACAGGTAAAAGATGTCATTTCAAATGGTCTGTGACATTCCTGTGTAAGACTTGCACTATGAAAACCAGAAGATGTACAAGTTAATGCCTCAAGAGGCAAGTAAATACTTTTAGCTGTTTCCATATAACCCTCATGCACACATTCACCTACACAGGAGTATCAAGACCTGCATCAGATATATAAAGTATTAAATGTCAGCTAAAATGCCAGCTGAACACGCCCACATGTACCACACGCCACAGGCTTGGATGAACACCATTCTCCACAGTTAACATACACACTACTCATCTGGCTTTATTGTTGCTCTTTCATTTCAGGCCAATCTCTGTGGCTGTACAGGCAGAACACAAAGGGAAAAATACATCCATGGCCAATGCTCAACCCCCTCAGCCTCAGGCATCTCTCAGTCATGCACTGAGCAGGAAATGTTACTGTTCATAGAAGGCATCTCTCGTCCCTCTAAAGGGCTCTTGCTCTGCAGAGCAACATTCAGGCTAATTCACAGAAACTACATTTGTTAGTAAACAGATTTTGTTTTCCCAATCCGAATCCTTCATGTGGTAAACAGAAGTCAATTTATTTATTTGGACTATCATTTCATAGTTCAATGTACCCAGTCAAGACTGGGAAGAGCAGGATATTGAGTTCAGTGGTCTCAGCTTCAACCCTGCTAAATCCAAAGGTCACATTATACCTTTCAGCTGGATGGGATATTAGTGTTAGTTTCCCACACAAAAATGCTTTGGAAACTTTCAGAATAAGCACTTGCTTTTTCTCCTAACGGAATAGCCCTTCACAGCACAATTACATGATAACACAGCAATATTTAACACGGTTTCATTGCATTTGAGATCCATAATTTGGTGAAAACCAACAAACACTCCATAAGAATCCACAGAATTTATGATGATCTTTCTGAAATAATTTTCTGCATTCTTTCATTTCTTTTTATAATTACTACTTAACACTCTACTGGTACAATTTAACTTAACAAACACAGCTGAAATATCTTGCAAGAAAGAGGATGAATATTTAGAGTAGGACTGTTTTGCAGTGATTTATCAAGCACAACATAATCTCCCACAAATACCTTTATATTTAGATTAAAACTAAGACCTTCACTCCATTCATAGGGCAATGAGCTGGAAGTGGGTTAGTCCCAAAACAAGAGCTGGGGAAAGCTTGGTTTAAATTGCATCAACCTGAAGTTTGAAGTCTGATGAATCACTTCCTTTCACTGTCACTCTTTTTCTCTTCCCACCCCTCACTTGGCCATTGGTTTGTCACTTGTGGAAGGCAGCAATGTCTCTCTGTGCCCCTGCAGCACAAAGCACAGCTGTGCTCCAAACACACACAGACCTTGAGGCACATCCAAAATGCAACATGGAAAAATCCATTGTGCTCCTGACAGGGCCGTGTGCTGCCATCCTGCCTCACGCCTGCTCCACGCCGGGAGAAATCCCCTGGAAAACCACAGGACTATTTGCAGAACAGGGCACTATTCAGAATGAGTGAACGTGACAGAATTCCTCCAATTATTTACTTTTCATCAACACCTGAGAGCGTACAAGAAACAGAAAGTCCTCTGACAGGCACCCCCTGGATGAATGCACACAGGGAGGGCGCACATGCTCCACCATAAAGAACCAGACCCGTTTTGCCCCCATGGTACCCATAAGGATTCATTCATTCCCTGTCCCTCTTCCATCCCCGTACAAAATGGAATGTATTGACATCAGGTAAATTCTCTCCCAACCACAGAATCCCAGTGCTGCACCAGTGCAGTCTGCAGTAAGCTCTTGGCTTCTACTTGACTTTCATGCTCGATTGTATGGAGCCAGTCCAGCCCCAGGGGGAGGTGGAGGTAGAGGTGAGAGCAGCAGCAGCAATAAGAGGGATAGTTCATGACTCCCAAACACATTTTTAGCAAAGCTGACATGTGCAATGGCTACACAGAGCAGCTGCTGCCAGAGGCCGTGAGTCAGACCTAGTTTGTGACCACAGATCTAAATCAGAATGGCCACAGGAAATAATTCTTGAATTTCTATCCAAATTACAGAATTGAAGGGTCTCCTCAGCCATAGTTGGATGTATAAATCAAGTTGTGTCCTGTGAAGAGTTAAGTGAAAAAAAGCACCAACAAACAGAAATTCTCACTGGTTGGCTCAATGTTTCCAACCTAGAAGTGTAGTACATGTCAGTGCTCGTGAAGTAAAGTCCAAACACTCCTCTTGACATGACAGGATCACCTTTTTTTTGTCACAGATGAAATAGATTAAGACCCAATTCTGTAATACTGCACGGCCTCCAGCTCAAACTCGACACCTTCGAGAGCTACCCCAAAGTACAGCTTTGGTGATACTGGGGTGACACGAAGCATGACTGCAGAAGCAAGTTCTTTCCCTGAACCACTCAGAGAAGATTCCTACCTCATTTGAGTGACTTGTTGACATCCTCCAACAGCAAAGGGGAATTCAGTCACAGGCATCTAACCTCAATAACCTCAAGAGGAAGATGGATGGGGCATGCCCTTCACACAACACAGAACTGAAATTTGAGCTTTTAAGCAGCTAACAAGGACCCTGAGGATGAGAATTTCTCTTGGGGGAACATGGACACAGTAAGATCAAGAGAACACAAGAAGAAGTTCAAGTGAGGAACTGCATTACAAAGAGTATCACTTCACTGGGCAGCTGGGAAGAACTGAAACAACACAAGGAGTTCTCCCTCTCCCTGTGTGAAAGCAGGCAGGGTGTGTACCTGACTTCAGTGACTGTGAGGGCAAAACAAATCATTTGGTACAGTGACAACATTGAGTGTAATCCTACAGAAGAGGAATGTGTAATATGATAAAGTCATTGATTCACTTTTGTTGCTAAAGACATTCAAGTTTCACACAAAGAATCTTTGCCTGATTTCTTGTAACCACTTTCTGATGGTCAAAAGCCATCATACAACAAAGCACGTGATCTGAAAAAATGTAAAGGTAATCCAGAACTCTCCCAAGCTCTGAATCAGATCAGAGGAAAAAGGATGTATGTCTTTTGAACAACAGCACCAAACCACTGAACTTGCACATCATCCCACTTGTCCCACCTGCACACTTTTCCTGCCTGGTTTTGATTAGTTGCTTCTTTCCTTATTTTCAGCACTAGCAACTGTCTTTTATAGAAAAAACATGACATAGGCAGCCATCAAGGACACCTTTCAGAGAGCCAAACAAACCCAACATATGTACAAATTGCATGCCAAATGAATTTTATCCAGCATAAAACCAATGTAAGGCGTGATAGAGTATCAGTTCTGCACTGCTTACAGGCCAGGGGCTTGCACATGTCAAGGAAAACTCAAGAAGTGATTTATTACTGTGTGACCCTGATCATCTGCTGGTGTAATTCCACTTGAATCAATAGAGCTAAATGAGCATAAAAACAGAGCAGAGCAGGCAGGCACCAGCCCCCACGTGTTTAAAGATCACCAGCCACGCTCATTGCCTGTGACTCCAGCAAACACTCTTGTGCATCAAAGGGCTTTCCTTTGGAAACAGAAGCTGTAAATTCAGCTATATTTAGAGATATTAGAAAAAAATTCTTCCCTGTGAGGGTGCTGAGGCCCTGGCACAGGTGGCCCAGAGAAACTGTGGCTGCCCCATCCCTGGAAGTGTTTAAGGGTAGGTTGGCCAGGGCTTGGTGCAGTCTGTTCAAGTTGTCCCTGCTCATGGCAGGGGGAGAACGGGATGAGCTCTAAGGTCCCTTCCAACCCCATTCTGATTTGCCTGACCACTTTCTGTTGAACTTGAGTTCATCATTCACACATTTATAGTTATGCCACGTCTGTGTATCATTTCCATCTTCCAGGGGGGAAAAATACAACCAAAAGAGCAAGGGTTATCTACCGCAGCCATGCTGAAATCACTGGGAATTTGTATCATTTTACAGCTATTTGGACACCTGAATGACTTAATTCAAGACTCAGTGGACAAGAATGTGGATCTCCCAACTCCTACACATGGACCCAGCCCCCGGAGTGGCTCATCCAAATGATTCTTTGGACCTGTAGCACAGCAGCTGATGGCAGAACAAGTGCTGAGCACGAGAACTCTGCCAGCAAAATTTCTGGAAATACCAAATCATTCATTAATTGATATCATAAAAGGTTTTGCCAAAGCTGCAGCCCTCTGTGATATTTACACAACAACCACCCTCCCTTCCTGCAGATCTCAGCAGGATCGATGCTTTTACAGGATGAAGTGAGAGGCTGTGTCTGAAAAATGCCTGAGGGTGGGAACAGTTTCCTTTTCAACACCAATTTCTCATAAATGAGAAATCTACAGGAACCAGACAAGGATTCCTAATTCATATAAGCTTCTATTTATGTTGCAAGAACAAAACAACCGTGACTGACAACTGTTCTCTGTTAAAGACCAGTAACTCTTAGCAACAGCAGGTAAGTACACTGTCAGGTGCTTTTCGCTGTTCCCATATTCTTATCACTAGGCCAATATCAAACTAATTTTCCTATCATTCACCCATTACTTATATGAGCCATACTTAATAGAAAAGTTTACAAACAAAACAAAAACCCAATAGTTACTGCTGAAATTCTTTACAAGAAATATTACAAGCTCTCTTCCATCGCACTTAAAATGCCTAATAAATATTCCAATCCCCTTATATGCCCATATAACTGAAAAAATAGGTAAAAACATTAGAATGGACAGAAAATGCCACACTACAATGCTGCTTTTTTTTTTGCTGTGCTTACTGTACAGATCCATACTGAATACAAGGTCACAGAGGGGCTGAGAAAACATTCTCATCACAGCTATATGTAAAACATCCTCCCATGCTGTCCCTTAAAGATTACACACCATTCTTCAGATTAAAGGTATTTCTATATATTCTTTTCCTCTGTTGACAGAATTATCATTCTAATACTATACTTGGGAAAAGGTGGTGATTTCCAGGGCTCTGGTCCCACACAACACCTCAACACATGCTTAGTGTTTAGTGGGACTATTTATAAATGTGTAAGTTTTGCAGGAGTATTTTTGCACTTTCCAAAATAGACCAACAGTTTGGAAATGAAACATAATGCCCTGATGCTCCCTTTGCTTAGTCATTTTATACCTGTTCTATGAGTATTTGTAGTGCTTAGAATCCTTCTTCTATGCTCACATATGCAGGAGATAAAAGGGTTCAAGGAAAGGAAGGAAATCACATCTCAACAATCCATTTTTCAGAGCTGGTGATGTGCAAATTAATCAGCTTTGAACATTCACTGTAGCAGGTACACAGGTCCCTAAAGTACCAGCTGAGATAAAGCACTAACATAAAGCTATTAATTCTACCAGTCTTGAATGACAACAGGTTGAAAACCACACTTCCCACCTTCCCCAAACAACACAGATCTCCTATTTCTTATCAGAATAACTTTTTTTACAGAGTCCTGTTGACCAGATTTGGCTGAGAAGCACAAAAACATGAATCAAAACCCAAATAATTCTCTCAGTCAGCCTCAGCACCGCAGTTCCTCTGTTTATTTCAGGCTTTACACAATGCTGCTGGACTCTTCCCTAAACAAGTTTTTGGCTAACAGAGCCTTAAGCACAGATGGGTCTCTGACCTTATTTAGCAGGGATTCTCCTGCAGGCATTGCTGTCTGATTTTATAACATTTGATTCAAACGATTCAGTGACTCGGCCAGGGCACATAACCCACTTCTTTAATGCTTGGTTCATTAGCACAGCTCATGTTTATTAACTACAAATAAATCTCACTTAACATTGAACTCCGCTAACACTAATTAGCTGTCTTAAATAGCAATTCATTGTGAATAATAAATAAAAAAGGATCAGTTACCGATTTCCTCTCCTGTTTCAGCTCCTGCACATAGCGTGTTAACTCTGCAGTGATCAGAGAGGTCATGTTCTCTGAAATGACCTCGTGCTGTCCAGCATAGTCATTCATCTCATTTAAAGTGGCTAGGAAGGCTCTAGTTGATGTGTACCTGCAAAGGACAGAAATGCATTTTGCTTTTAGTCCCTTTCTTTTCAGACAGACACCCTGCAAAGGGAGGTGGGATCCTCCTTAAGCACTTAGCATTGCTGTGTGAGACTGGGCATGAATTAGCACAGATTCACTGGAAGGAATTTCTCCAAAGGAAGCCTGTCCCACACACTGACAGTTGTCTGATAAATCTATCTCAATTTAGGCAGTTTGACACTGGCTCTTAAAATATCACCGCTTTAGAGTGCCAGGTTCTTTATCAGCACAGCTCTGGGGCTTCAGTTTTCTAATCTCTATTCACCAAACATTTCTACTTACACTCTCTCAAGTCCTACAGTTCAGTGCACAGAGTCATCAGTATATCCTACCTGGCAAAATCCTGTCTAAGCAAGCAAAATTTTGGCCAGCATAGCCTAGAAAAGAAAGTTTTTCATAGTGTAAATTTGATTTAAATCAGATATCGTTTATAAAGTTTTCAAATAAGTAGCGAGTTTACTAACCAGGTGTTCATTGTCAACCCATATTTTATAGTACGAGGTTTATTTTTCATATCAAATAATCTCCCATACAGCATTCTATGTATTATTGAAAGGAAGAAACAAACATCTGTGCACACAAATTTTGAAACAGCAGATGATGTCACTGGTGTATTCATCCCAGTGCCAACAGAGCTGCATTTAAATACCCCAGCTGGCTGTGCTGGGCAGCTGGAAACCAGCAGCAAGACACCAGTACGTACTAGAAGAACTATTATCATTATTATTATTATTATTATTAAATAGTAGTGGCCTGCACTAATAACATCACCTAAAGGTGAAAAATCAAAGCAAAGATGGAGACATTTAGGGGAAATAGAAGGGAGTGGTACAAGTAGGGATGAAAAACACATCAGAAGAAAGTAAAAACAGGAAAAAAGAAATTAAAAAACAGACTAAAAGGGACAAAACACATAACCCATTACAAGCAGAAACATCCACAGTCGAGATGTGAAATGAGAGAAATCCCACTTGCAAAAAAATCCCAATGTATAAAAGGCACAGAACTACAGATTGGCAATGAGCTTGAAAAAGCTGATTTTTAGCCAGGTTGTCTCAAAGCAGCATCCAAGGCACCCAAAGGTCACATGACAAATCCCCAGACATTGTTTTGAGACATGAAGTAACTACACTGAGGTGAACACTGTATTTATAAAGGGCAAAGGATACACAGGATCTTCTGTGCCACATCATATAGAATCATTTAACTCCAATATCCTTTTTCAGCAACGAAGGATGTGTCAAAACTCATTGTAGTAAACTCAAAATACCCATTTATGGTAGAGCTATCCAAAGGCAGATTTATTCCTAATCCTGGGTACAGACCAAAACAGCCGCTGTGCTGGTAACATAATCTTCCTTGTGTAAATACCAATATCTCAGGAAACAATGGCATAAATGATTCCCAAACAATGTTACTAAAAATAAATTAAAAAGCAAGCAAAAAGGCTGTTATCTCTGTCATACAAGCCACTGGAGTAGCTGTATAGAGCAGCTTGGGGGGCTGACCCAAAAATCTGTATTAATGTAATCATCCAGTTGGACCCATATCCAAACTCTTTTGAAACATGTCAAATTTCAAGGTCAAGGGTTTGAGGCTGCTGCTGGGCTCTCCAGAGGCAGAGCAGCCTCCTGAAACACCAGGCTGAGGGTCAGTCCCTGCCATGCCTTCGTTCAGAGCTGCATTACAAAACACTGATGTTGAGAAATGCCAGGGTCACTGTGCTCTAAGGGAAAAGGTTCTCACTCTGGTTTAGAGTCTGTTGGGAAGCTCATCTTCTAGAAAATTCTCCTTAAAGAATATCTTTATTCTCCCCAAGGGCAGGAGTGTTCTCAGTGACCTCTGGTGTCTCATCAGCTGGACCATGTTGCTCAGAGAAGGAGCTGAGCTCTCTGTTGCTGCCTGCAAGCACAACATCAATCCCCTGCCGTGGGGACACAGGTGAATCAAAAGCAGACAGGTGAGGCTGTGCCACATCCTTCAACAGCAGCAAGCCCCAGGATATTGGGAGTACAAACCTCATCCTTCACCCTGCTCTGCAGGAGCCACTGTGGTGTTAGAACATTACCCCTTTTGTAAGTCACTAATCTGTGTTGTCAGCCTGTTTGAGTAATTTAATACTTACACAGAGTGCTTGAGTTTCATGCTAAAATTAACAACTGTTTCTGCTCCTGCTGAAAGCAGATATGAATTCGGTCATTCACTTCAAAGAGCCAGGATCAGCCTGGCTTGAAGGTTTTAATGCACATTAAAAAAAAAAATGAAACAAAAACCCCAACCCAGGCATCCAGGAACTGCAACATAAAGGAACTGAGTAGTTACAGACCAAATCCTCTCCTTAGTATCTACCACATAGGCCTGTTTCTGCATCTGTGACTTCTATATTCTTACACTTGACTTTAAAATCTTTGGTTTACAAGCCAAATCCTAGGGGATGACCCAAACTCTACCATTCCTCCATCAACGCATGCTCACCCAGCAGTGGCTCATGAACATACCTGTATTCTTCCTCCTCTTTGGAGTTCTTCTTGGGTTGGTATTTTTTTGAAAGATTCCTAAAATTAAAAATACAGATATATGAAATTACAATTTTAAAATATTCTTTGAAGTTTACTGATGGTCTTTACATGCACACACATTCTGTGAGGCTGGAGTTTTTATGTGCAGTGAGCAGACACCTCTCCAGAAGCACGGCTATAACCAGGCTTTGATTGTGTTGCAGTAACACTCACAGAATGGGCTGCACAGTGCTCCAGTCTCTGCAACTACAACAAAGCAGCAGACTCTGAAACCAAGAAGTTGCTAAATTAAGGTCATGAAGTCAATACACCTGGGTTGTGGTTCTGCTGATGCACAGATCTCCTTCACCTGATCTAGAGCAGAGGGTCTTTTAGAGTACAAGTCATCCCAGGGAAGGGTGATCTGAAGCAGCAGACGACACTCTTGGTCAGGCAGGTTTGCCTGCCTTTAGCAGGATGATTAGAAGGCAAAAAAAACCCCTTCATAAAGCTGTGGGAAGCTGCTCTGAGATGGCAAAAGGGGGATCATTTCGTGATTATCAACTAATGCTGGGGGAAGTGTGACATTTGATTATCCTAATTAGCACAGATGATTGCATCTCATTATCCCCCAGCCAACTACTGATTTAATTCTAAAACACCAATATGCTCTTGGAGTGATTGTATCTTAAATAAGAAACCTGAACCTTGCTGCGAGCACATCTGACAGTGATTGTATGGTTCTCACTGCCCTGCAAGCCCCTCAGCAGCAGCAAATCCCGGGGTTTGTGAAGGTGTGCTGCCCACCTGCCCCTCAGGGCACCTCACTGGTGTCAGCATCAGGATGCACACTGCACTGCAGTGCACAACACACACTTTAACCAGCACACACCACAGAGCTGACAAATCTCACTGAGCAATTTTAAGGCTTTTTCAATACTCCTCTGTCCTAAACGGAGCCCTATTACTCTGTTCCCTCTGGCAGCCTCTCACCCGATCGTGAAAGGGAAGCCATTTGGTTTAGTTTTACAAGGTTGTTTCAGCGATTAAGAACAGCACACAGGGAGTATTGATGGAATCATTGTCCGAAGGAGGACTGAGTTTTATCAACTTATCCATGCCAAACTCTTTGGAGAAGTCCCAGAACACACTGAGTTGTAAAGAAAGTGCTTTTATAGAGGTGTAACCCATTCCCTGCTGATGCTGGTTTTACTGCTGACTTGGAGACAGCAGGGCCTCTCATCTAACATTTCTTATTCCTTTTGTTCTCCTTGAGGAATTAAGGAGCATCTGCCCCAACAGAGGAGTAGCCAGAACGCTGGCAGATTTGCACAGACAAACATGTGTTCCTCAAAATTTAAGTATCTCAACTGGAAGGGATCCAAATGAGTATCTCCCTCTCAGTCTGTGCCTTCTCTCCAAGAGCATGCTCTGAAAAAATGAACTTCTCTAGTTCTGCAGCTTCCACCAAACACCAGCATGAGAAGGGTTCTGCAAACTGTTCTGCACGATGAAAATAAATCATACAGCACCCTTTGTATGCCATGGGAATGTGTCCTTCCGTGCACCAGCTTAAAGGGGAAAGGAAAAACCCCAAGAAAACAAGCACAGAAAGCTACAGTAATAAGGCATTTTCACACAGTCAAAACTCCATCTCCCTGCACTGTCACACTGCCCAATTAATTCTGATACACACAGCAACTGGCTTCCTGTGAATCTTTAAAGGTGCAGAAATGCTACAGAGCTGAGGCAAAAAATAAAAAAAAATCCACAGTCTGCTTTCACAAACAAAAACCACTTACCAAGGATTAGCATCTGGGTTAAACACTTCATTATCTTCTATGCAATTTACACAACACACAAACTGAGTCTATATTTTTAAGTTCTTTGACTTTTTTTTTCCCTTTTCTAAAATCAAATGTAGCAGTTTAACCAGTTACACACACAAAAAACCCCACAAGTGACACTGAATCCAGAAGTATTGCTGGAGTTCAGCACATCCTGGTGCAGTGTCACCACCAGCACTGCCCAGGTTCAAGTTCATGAAGCAGTGACACCTTCAGTGCTAATAGTGATCAGAGAGGAAATTCAGATAATAAAGACCAGCAGTAAAACACCAGTTCTGGAAAGATTCTGTGCTACCCTGAGCACCCATCTCCATCAGTGTTTCTATTTGCCTTTCACTCTGTATCATTTTTTCTGCCTTTCCAGCTTGTTTCTCTGCTCCCTTATTTCAACTTGGGTGACAGATGTGAGAGAAAGATGTCAGACATCAGGGGTTCTGATTTTCAGATTATCCTGACACCTGAAGCATTTTTTCCAACACATTTTCCTCGAGGCTATCTATCCATCATCACATTAGGCAAGGGTTTTGACACCCTTTGTGATGCTCTGAGTGCATGTGCTGCAAGGGAAGTGACAAGGACACACCACCTCAGCACTGGGAGCACAGCATCCAGCACATCAGTGTCCCATGGAAGTTAAAATACAGAATAAACATTCTATCGTAGTTTCTACATCCCTTCCCTCCTAGCCTAGCTTAATGATCCAATAAATATAATGCAAAACAATTCAGAAAATAACCATGTCAGACCTGAAGTGGACTCTCAAAGCAGGGCTAATTGTAAATGGCATGTAGGTCTAACCTAAAATATTAAATATACATTTGTAGAATTATAAAGAGGAAGAAAAGAAACATTTTTAAACAGAAGAAAATTAAACTTCAATAGATGACTAGGCTGAGATGCAGGTAGTCAGAGAGGAGAAATAGCTAGTTAGGGAACCCAGGGATGGAACAGAAAATACAAATTTCACAGAAGGAAATAAATTGCAGCAGCTTTACTTACACTATAAACAAAACTGAGTTAACATCCACAGGAGTACCTTGAGTTAACCTGTCCCTTTTTAATAGTATTTTCTGCATGTTATGACATGCAGTGATGTGATGCAGCCCTTTCACACCAAATGGATGTGGTACAAAAAAGGTTTGCACCAGGCTTAAGGACACTTATTAAATAAAAGCAGATGCATGATTTATTTTTCCTTTTTCATGTCCAGCACTGTTTTACCTCAACACTTGACAAGTCTACATTTTTGCTTTTTTCTTTTCTACTTCTAACTTCTTAGATGCCTCCAAGCAGCACTGTGTTTAAGAGCTCCTTGGGGACAGATGTATTTGTCCTCAAACCATAAAAATACAGAGAGGCAAGAAACAAATGGATCACATTTTTTCATGAAGTCTAGGACAGAATAAGAAATAAAGCTCAGGAATTCATAGTTTCTACATGGTCACAGGTAAAACCATTTTTCACTTTCATTTACATTTTGTTTGTGTGTTTATTTTAATAATTAAGCTCCTTATACCTGGAATTTGTCATCCTGAATACTCCAGTGAGTCTAGTGCAGGATTGTTCCTACGACAGGCCAGCTCACACAGATACTGTGCTGGGCTTTCCCAGTCCAGTCACACTCTCTTTGTTCCAGCTCATTTTGCCTCTGTAATTCAACCTCTGCTCCTCTCCATAGGATGTGAGCAATTTGTTCCTGCACGAGTCATTTTCTGTTTCCTGCTTGTCTGTAGCAGAAACCCTGGGGAACCCTCCTGGCATTCCCCTGGGAGAGCACACAACCATCAAGGCAGGGATTTATCTACTACCAGCTCCTCATAAATCACAGGCCATTGTGCATCTCAAATCCATTCAAACACAAGCAAATTCTGGGTGATTTTTTTTTAATAGATGCTGTGTTTTAGATACACAGATCAACTGAAACCTCAGATCCCATCTCTCTAAAAACCAAGAAGGTGAAAAGAGTTCTCACATTTATTATCACCATGCAAATAAAAGGTGAGTTTACTGGAGGGGTTAGGAAGCTCTCTCCTTCCCAGTAAACTCCAGCACTTCCAGTTTAGCACTGGTCACTAGTGGCTGCCAAAAATGTTGCCCCATAGGCAGCAGCAGGACCAGCTGTGTGCTGTTCTCCCTCCTAACCCCTGATCACTTCTCAATTTTTTCTGCCTTGCTGGGAAAAGCAAGGTAGTATCTACTCCTGTGGGAGGGTTCTTAGCACCTCTTCCCCAGGATCTGACCTCAGGAAAGATGTTTTCTGTGTCTGGCTCACACATACTCATCTCTGTCTACAATAAAACCAGACATGGACATGTAGAAAGTACCCAGCAGGAATTATTTGAGATTAATTCACAAAGATCTCTGCTTTGATCAGGAGACACCTCAAAAGGTTATAAAACTGTAATTCAAATCTCAGGCTGTAACCTTGTTAACTACATAGGAAAAATTACCAAGGGCTGGGGCTGACTTTCTGACCTGCAGCTTCTCCCCATGCACGTTCAAAAATGGCCTGTCTTAGTAAAAGAAAACCTAAACTTTGCCTAACAAATGATCATTATTCTGTTGAATTCTTAAACCCTTCAGCATTTGTGCACAGCAGCCCCAGTTTCATGGAAAACATTACAATGCTGTCCTCAAAGCCTGAGCCATTAATCATACATAAACTGTGAGTAAGCCCTAGTGTGCTGCTCAGCCACCTCAGTAACCTCTCTTTTTGCAAAGCATATGATTACTAGCAGATATAATACAACAGGATCTTAAATTAACTTTTACTTTCCAGTCTCCAAATTAAAGCTATTTTCTAGAAGCCATTATTATAAACAAAATCACCACTGACACAGCAAACTTAGAGGTGATTACAGGCTCTGAAGAGATGCAACTCAAAGTCCAGAACTTTACATATCAACTTACCTAAGCTGCTTTGCATAGCTGAGTTCAATCTCTGTCCTTTCTTTTACAAACTTGATGTACTTCTCCAGAACATCAATACCCCACTGCGTGTGTTTTTCTAAGTTGTCAAACTGGTCCTGCAATGAATCAAAAAAGAAAAAAAACCCAAATAGTTTAGTCTCATTGAACATAGAGACAACTAAAATTAATTTACAAAGGGAGTATCACCATACACAAAGTGTTGTTAATATTTTCCATTACCAGTTAGATACTTTCATGGTGAGACAGGTTTTTAATGAACAGAAATCTGTATTTTAACACGAGCCCAATTCAGTAACATTCTTCATTACTCATTTCTGAATCAGTTTCATTCCAGAAATACTGGCAATTCTATTAAATACCATCTTCTAATATAAAAACATACTTAGACTTAGGATAAGAAATAGATACTCTTGACAGTATTTTGTTTTGCTCTGAAGAATTAATAGAAATTCCATGAATTTGGGATCTACTCCTAATTAATAATTCTGATTTTCATATGAAAATTGTAGATTTAGACTCCAGCTTTGTCTGTGCTATGAATTTAAAATGTTATTCAGAACAGTTAATCTTTTTACAGAGCAGACTTCAATTCCTCTGTAGCCTGTTTTGTTCCAAAACAGATGACACGATGCCCCCCAAAATGACATAAGCTATGTTTTCTGTACGTTTTCTTGTCCACCTCCATTTATATACAGATACTACTTTGTTCTTCAAATATTGTTGCCGTCCAAAACAGTCACACATGTTTTCAATAAAATCAAGAACATTCCACAAGTCAGTTTGGGATTTGCAAATGCCAAGAGAAATTAAGCAACTCTAAATCCAAATTAATTATCCAAGCCAGTTTATTACTATCTTCAGATTTCAGTCATAATCACCTTACTTTTAAAAATTTGGTTACTTCAACAGCACTCAAATTCCACAATCGTCCATTCCACACACCTTTGCAGAAGCTACTGTTTCTACAATACTTGAAATATAATTTTTAAACTGTGATACATTGAATACTTATTCTGACAGAAATACAGTCTAAAATAAACAAGGGCTTTAATATCAGCCTGACTTATTTGGCATCAGGTCCCATTATTGTTTACAAGGAAAATAGAGAGTAAGTTTGTACAATCTATAAAAGTAGATTCACAATGTTTTCCAAAAAACTACACACAGCACCAGATTTGGGTCGGATGCTGAGCTGCCACTACCAAAGATTCAGACACAAGTGATGCTTCTCTGCAAAAGATCTGGCCTTGTGACTCAGTTTGCAGAGCTATCACTGAGTTACAAAAGCCAGACGAGCCCACTCCCTTTAGAGACAGAGCAGAAAAATAACTGAAAGCTACAGCAAAGCCTGGTTTGTGAATATGTTGCTTTTATCAAATACCACTTTCTGCTCTGTAGCACATCTGGCTGTGACAGTGAGTTATGCTGGTGGCAGGAGGGATTCTGCCAGCATTGAATACAGTCATGTACACACGAGCTAATAGAGAAAATAAACCTGCTAATAAAACTGCTTAACTGTAATTTGAAGGAGAGAAATAGGAACCATGTTAAGAAGACAAAATTTGCAAAACACCATCAAGAAGCAAGTTAAACCAGCAGGTAAGACACATGGAATAGAACACACAGGGTCTGTGCATTGTGTATTTGCTCTGGTTTAGCACCAGGTACTATTTCAAACCAAGTCAGCCAAAGCAGACTAGGTTTCAACTTAAGTTATGTGGTTTCAGTCAGTTAAAGAAGCACTGGGGGCAGAATAGCAAAAAGGTAATAGTATAAAGTTACAAAAATAGTAAAGAACTTCTAAGTGCTCCAGGAACTAAGAGAAAGTGGTTAAGGGCAACTGAAGTAAAAAAAAAAATTTCAAACTACAAAGAATAAAAGCCTGACTTCCACCAATATAAATCACCCTTGAAGCAGTGTAGCATCAGTCACCCAGAAAGAGGATGTGCGTATTCTGCAGAAAGGGAATACGCACACTAAGAATGTACCTATTTGCGTATATACAAATCTCGATTTCAGACAGTTTCACAGCTGGGGAGAAGACAAAACCAGGGGTAACATAATGGTCCTCCTCCTGCCAGAGGACTCAGCTCAGCCTGGAGTCTGATGCCAGCACAGAGAAGCACCTTCTGCTCTGCTTCAAGCATACAACCTCTCCATCTCTGGGATTATGCTGGAGTCAGGAGAGTAGTGCAAACATGGCCTTTTTAAGGTTTCTGATAAAGAGGTCTTCTAGCTCTCCCACACCCTACACTTCCACAATTTACATTATTTAACATAAACACATGCATATAAAATAAATACCCCACGGGGAAGTCCATTAGTCACAAGTTTACATTGATTCACACACTCCTGATTTAGGAAAGGGAAATCTCAGGCAGGGAAATTCACTCCTTAAACCCTGTAAGCAAATTTAACCACTTTTATCAGATAGATCATATTTGTACCAAGAAACTAGCTTATTATCCTGTTGTGACCCCATCCAAAGAGGAAAGGTCAAGGTTTCCCAGAGGAATGAATGCCTTTCAAGGAGATCCTGCCCTTCAAGGTAATCCAGATGTCAAGATAGAGCAGGTTCACCCTGAAAAGGCAACCCTGGTGGTGGCTTGTCCAAACCTCCCACCATCAGCCCACCCTGAATCAATTCTCAGAGCATCATTTAGATCAGAGTTTGAATAAAACTCAGAAATGGCTCCAGGTAGCTGCCTCTGTGTGGGCTGTCATCCCACAGAGGGACTGGTTGGACTGTTTCTAAGGCCTCACTAGGCCAACTTTGGTGAAATAAAACTCCCTGAGGGGCAGGGTAAGAGGAGCACACGGTGGTGCAGCTGTCAGACAGATCAACCAGGGGAAGATGCTGAATTTCTATTTATAAAGTGAGATGAGGCACTTGCCCTGTGCCAAGCTCTAGGCAGAACCACCTCAAGATAAAGTACAAGCAGGGATCTCCACTATCAAGAAGAGAGGCAAGGGGAAGTTTAATACTCTGCAGATTTTCTAAAGAGAAGAGCTTCTTTTCTTTTCTGGGCATGGAACAGTGCTGGCCCAAGTGCCATTTCACTCAGCAGCCAACACCCCACAGCACTGTGCTACACTGGGGTCATGCATTCCATTGTCCCTTCCCTTTGCTGAGTGCCTTGAGGATGAAAAAAGTCAGTAAAATTGGCAACACCATCACTGGCTGAGCATGAGATTCCAAAGGCAGGGCAGTGCAGCCAGAGGGACACAACAGAGATTGTCCTCCTCATCCCATGGATCTGGAAGGACACCTAAGGTAGGCAAAGGCTCTGAGTTAATGAATCATAGGGATGACGGAGGACACAGAATGTGTTGATCGTACAGCATAACCTGAAATTCATGGAATCCCGAAGTCCAGGGATACATGTAATCAATGCAAAAACAGGGCTTCTGAAAAAGGTTTTTGAGAGCAGTTAACAACAGTACCACACCTTCATATAATCAATATTGAAAACACTTTTTAGAAATTGATCTACTTTTCTCAAAGGTCGTTACAAAAATGCATTATAGGATGGAATCTTAAGGGTTAGAAAAAACCCCCTCAATTATTCTGGAGTCTAATGAGAACAGCACATGCTTTCAGCACAAAGTGCTCCAGCCCTGGCAGTGATGGTGTAGCAGGTGTAGCAGGTTCAGTCATCAGCTGCAAGAGGGCTCGGGTGCCCCAGGAGCTGCTGTTTCAGCTTTCAGTTTCAGTATACAGACTCTCCTCTGTTCATTTTTGCAGGATCCTCACCCTTCCAGTCAGCGAAAACATTAAGAAACAATAAACTCCACAGGGCTTTAGCATTCAAGAAAACAAGGCAAGAAATATGATGCAATGTTCAGTAAGAATGCTCCCACCAGACCACAGTGAGGGAGAAACAAAAGGTCACACCGCACCTGTTTTCTCCGAAAAAGAAACACCAAAACATTTTCTAGAAGAATTCACTACTTTCCTCTGGCTCAGAGACTGGTTCACACCTTAAGAATGTTCTTTGAGCAGAAATAACTGCACTGACAGGGAGTTGTCTATCACACTAGGCTCCCACCACAGCCTTCATGTTACTGTGTCCTTCCAAACTGTCGAAACTCATCTTCTCCCAGTTTCAAGTGCCTTTATTTATTGTGGTATCAGCTTACTAAAAAGAATAGACTTCTAATTGACCATCACAATGTGCATGTAATTAAACTACTTGTGTAACTGTAACTTACTCCCCTTCATCAGATTGCATCTGCTTCCCAAAGCCAGCAACATGTGCCGTACAAACACTTCCCCAGGTGATGGAGGAGATGGAATACAGGAGCTGACCCACCTGACTCACACAGGTGGGAAAGCAGAGCCTCTGGTGCTTAAAACAAACTGTTCAGAGCTTAACACGTTCTTGAGCACATACACAGAAACCGAAGCTCAAAAGGGGGAAGTAGAACTTCAGTCATTAACTTCAACAGGAGTCTGACATCCAAGTACCCAGAATGCTTTGAATATTTTAACCCTAAGGCAAAGCGTGTTTCTAAATTCATTTTCTAACTTCATTTCTGTTTCCATTAATTCTCTCCCAGTGCTTTTACCGCTGCCCAAATAACCTCCCATCCATGCATTCTTTCTGAAATTCAGCTGCATGCTTGTTACTTGGACAATGCTTAAAATGGAAATAGTGCTGCCCATTTGCTTCACTTCATTTGAACGGTTACTTTAAGCTGTCAAATCCCCTTCACTTCTCAACTGCCCTCCTGAAGTCACATTCCCCAGCTAAGCCAAGTATTTTGGGAACAGGAAAGTTAGCCATCAAGAAAAGAAAACAAAAGAAAAACCTTCTTCCCATTTCTCAGCCACATAACATGGAGTACAACCAATTATTGAGCAATAAAGTGTTATTCATGAGGTCTTTGAAGACCAGCTCAGTGAGATATTCCTTCCTCTTTCTAGAAGGCTTCCATCTATTGCAAAATAGCTCAACACACAGCATTCAGATCCAATGATGGACCTTCATTTGCCACCAAGGGGCTTCAGCCTTAACATCGACTGAAATAAAGGGGATGTCCTCACTTTTCTCTTGAGCTGCAGCCTCAGTCTCCCCACAGCCAGACAGACTCACCCTGCCCAGCTCCACCACACAGCCAGGCCACAAGGACTGCAGTTTCTACTTGGTTTCAACTGTGAACAAAACATTAGATTCTGGAAGAATTTACCAATTAATTCTGCAATTTAAATCTTCCTGTCAAACCTGCCCAGAGTAGACTGAGCTGGCAGCGTTTACTGTACCAGTATCCAGGCTGAACTGTCACTGTCACCCTTTCGGCTGCCTTCACAGGTGACAGTGCAGAAGCGTGAAATTAAGAAGAATGCAAATAACACAGAGACAAGTAATGAAGAAAGACTATGCTGAAATTCAGATGCTAATAACAAATGAAAAGCCTTTATATTGAGCATACTCCTCCTGTAATTCTAATATAGCAACACAATAAAAGACTCAGGATTCTTGAACGTTAAGAATATTTGAAGACTTTCTACTACCTCATTCCCCAGTGAGTTTGATTCTGTTTCCTCACAAAATTATTTGTTTACATACTGTCCTTAATAACAAAAATAGGAATAGGGGAATTAATAGCTAATTTTTACCTCTGGTCATACCTTCTCCTCCCACATCCTTTTTTTTTTTTTTAAACACTCTCATTCACTTTCATAGGCAAAAAGGAATTAAAGTGAAGATCAAGAATACATTACAGTGTTCAAATTCTAAATTACTTTTTTAGATTCCATGGTTTAACAACTTCAAATTATAAAAATAATTAACGAGATGATGAGCCCTTCATAGGCTCGGCTGAGTCCCATATGGCACTACGGTGCTGGCAGAATACACGGGAATTCAGATCACAGATCCTCAGAGACTTACAATAAAGCTATATGCAAATGTTAACAGTCTCCAGGCAAATTAATAATGAAAGAAAATGCATAAAATACAGGCTACCACTGCAAGAGCCTTCCAGAAAACAGAGATGAGTAGAAAATACCAAAGCAATTCAGCATCTGTTGACTCAGCCACTACTGATGAGAATCAACTTCCCACACAAAACTTGTCAGCAACAGTCAGTGAAACCCTCAGTTAATGACACTAAACAAACGTCCCTGTTTATATATGGAATACAGGACACCAACCTTTCCCTTCCTGCAGCAGAGACAAGGAGCACTCACAGCACTGTGGAGCACATAGGGATGGGGCAGGGAGACCATCTCTGCCTGGTTTACACTCAAACGGTGCTGTGGCTTCACTGGTTGTTTTCTGAGCGTACCCTTCCATTTCCCCACATATCCGGTTCTTGTTAACAAAGCTATTTATGATCACATGCATTTGTCATGCAGATCACCTCTTCAGCCACATGTGCTTAATTTCATTGTACCCTTCAAGTATTAAATAAATTCTTCCTGACCTTTCACCAGGATGCCTAAACAGGCATAATTTCTGCTTGAGCTGAATAATAAATAGCCCAAAGAAAAAAGCCATCTTACTTGCCCATCTCCACCTTCCTTTCATTGCCACCCCCTACACAAATTTTTCCATAAAGCCCTAAAGGTTAACTATTCTATCTCTTCTATTCACCTGGGAACTTGATCTAGTTAGGAGAACACAGAAACAAACATAAGATTCTTTGCTGCATCATTAGGAAACTGAGTGTATTTCAGACCTGTGAGAAGGGGAATTGACAGAAAGCAGGAGTGGAAACAGACTATGTTTTAGGTTGAAATACCTTTTATGTTTCTAGATAAACTCACCTCTAACTGTCCTGCTTATTTCAATAGACGTTATGAATAAAGCAGTTTCTGGGCCATGCTTCAGCCTTAAAATGCTTACCCTCTTCAGCATTTTGCTGAAGCTGGAAAGCAAAATAAGTTCTATTATTTATGCCAGTTTTAATTTGGATAGAAAATAACATTGCCCCAGTATAATAGCAAGGCCCTTTTGTACAGCCTTGTAATTGCTTTTGAGACCAACCACATTCATCCCCACCCCAAAAACCACCTTCCACAAACTTAAGAGTGACCCCTCCTGCTAATTAATCCAAGGTGCTGTCCCACAGGCAGGTTTCAGCCATCCCTTAACCCTACCTGGATGAAAACCTGACTTAATTCAAACAAGAAGCACTTTTGAGAAAAGCCATGAGCAGCTGGCACAAAGGCCAGCACCTGGAGAACAACATGAATATTCCAGCTGCTCTGAGGCAAGGCCAGTCCTGGGAGTACAACCAGATCATCAGGGTTGACAGGGCACCAATTTGATTGCAACATCTCACAAAAAGATCCATCTACAGCAGAGCTGCACAGGTACATCCCCCACTAATGAAAAGGGTGAGCTTTGTACTGGTGAAGGTTAAACCTCCTTGTAGAGAAGGTGCCCAACACCAGACTAAAAACACAGCACTGGGTTACAGAGCCCACAGCAATGAACAGCAGCAAAGCCAACACCAAGCTCCCAAAGCAGGGCTGGGAGGGAGAGCAGCTTCCTGGGCAGCAGCACAGAGCAACAGGTCGGCAAGAGGACACCTCTGCCTGCTGGAGAGGTCACCGGGAGTACAGCCACACTCCTGCCGTGGTGACCCACTTTAACACCTATTATAGAAGCCTTGCAAAACCCAGCACGTGGTTCATGGGGAGAAGCTTCCCGGTGTGAGTACAACCAATGTCATGGACTGCCAAGGCATACACACACACACTCAGTGTCTCAATGTCTCGTTCTCTCTGCTGACAGCTTAAACTGTGAAGTGCAACTGCTCCTTTGCAGCAGCCAGAAGGCTCTGAGTCAGAAGCCACAGAAGCAGTGGAGCTCCAGGAGCAGGTGATCCTGCAAGAAGCCTCCTGGTCTTGCCCCCAAGGGCTGCTCTTACCACTACAGCAAAGAGCCTTCCTCACCAGAGTCCAAACTAACTAAGGTCCCAAACCCTCCACTCCTGCCATCCTGGTGTCAAACCAAGCCTCCTCCTCCCCCTACGCCTGTTGTATCCTGCAAAGGATGTGGTAAAGCAGAACTTGTAGTCCCTCCATAGCAACAGGGCAGTGTTGCTATGTAGGGGTAACATGTGTAATATGTAGGGGTAACAAGTAACTGTGCTAACACAGCAGCCAGGAAGGAAGGTGAGAGAGGGGATGTTCCATCCGAGAGAGGATGTGGTTGTTGGTAGTGCAGCAGCTCAGAAAGATGCTGAAAGAGGTAAGATAACAAAGAGGAGTGATTAATTCTGGGGAGTGGGAAGGCAGGAGGATGTGATCAGCTCAACTGTAGCAGGACAGAGCTGATGAGCAACAGGTGATTAAGAGAAATGGAAACTGAGCCAAATACTGGATAGTGAGGGACAAGTAAGACTATTCTTTGTTTTCTTGGACCAAGCAAGTTTTTGATGGTAAATTATGTAGGTTACATGTCCTGGACAGCATGGGCAGAAGTACATCCAGCATGGAGCATTATCTAGGTGCTATTTTGGCTTTATTCAGTTACCTGAAAAGGCCACACTGAGGCATCACCTGCTGTTATCAGTGGGAGATCCTTCTAAAGATAGTGTTGCATCTCTTGAAAGAGGAAATGTGCTTCTTAGAGGTGTCACAGTTTCATGCTCTTGAAAATGAATTTTATAGTTCTCTTTGAATAATGAAAAGTCAAGGCTCAAAAATCCTTGCAATGTCCAAGGACACTTTTCATAGATGGCCATGATGCAGCAGCAATTCATTTCCTTCAATAAATTTATACACTTTGAGGTTTGAGGCACTGCATGACTTTGCCACAATGAGAACCATCTGTCATGAGCAGCCCATTCAGAAAGGAACACTTCTTTTCAAACCTACAATTCTGCTTATAAAACACATTCAAGAAACCCCAGAACAAGACACAGTTTTGTTTCCAAATACATTATAATGTGCAAATTACAACCCAGGATGTAAGAAAGCTCTTAAAGAACAAGATAATAAGAGAGAAACTTCAACTAATGCCAGATGTAAGGTCAGACTATTTTTATTGAAGGACTGAGTGCATTTCAACCTTTTTATGCACTTGTTCAGTTATTTAAACTGAAGACAAACATACACATGCTGCTTCTTTTGGTAATTCTAGTGCAATTCAACTGATTAAGTGAACTTATTTGTACTAGGTATGAGGATAAACAGCTGAATCTAGACTTTAAAATCCAGACTCATTACCTAAGCAAAGGCTCATAACTACTAAAATTTACTGGGGCCAGAGAGATGATGCATCTCTACCATTAGCATTAATTATACCCTCAAAACTCATTTAAAAGAAGAAACGAAACAAAAAACAAAGAAACAAAACAAAGTAACGCTAACCTCCTCCTTCTGCTCATCCTGGGGGAACAGGAATGGGATAAAGATTTGGTTTTTGCTGACAGTATCCAGAGCTGCAGCCCGAAAGCTGCAAGGACCCACAGGGATTCACTGTTCCGTGCATTATAAACAAGAGCTTTGAAAATGAGCAGATCCTCCCGGTTTGTGGGGCTCTGCTGCTGGGAGGGTATAAATCATGAGCTGCAGCAGAGCTCCAGATCCGAGCTGCCTCCCCGAGGAGTTGCAGCATGGTAACAATGCTAAATATATGCTGCTGTTGTTCCAGGAAGGTTTTTCAGTTCACAAATGTTGCAACTTTTCACTGTTCCCCAGCACCATCCCACTTCCCCAATTTAATACACACCCATTCGTTTCTTCTGAAATTATTTGAACAAATGCAATTTTAGAACTAATTCCCAGTAAATCTTTTGCTGTCTGGCCACATCTTGGATTAACTGTTGACTGATTTTCATCCTCTTTTTTTTTTTTTTCCTCCAGTCTACAAAGCTCTCCCTTAATAATACCAGCTGTTAAAACAAAGATCAACAAGAGCTCTTGCCCATGGTTTCCCCTTTGGGCAGCTGTGTACTGATTATTAAAAATGAGCCATAGAGTGTTCCTGCTTATTGCATGGCATGGATAACTACAATAGAAAGCCAAACAAGCCTGCTGATCCATTTAAAAGAACACACACAAAAAAGGCAATTCTGCCCTCTTATCCAAAACCACACTGAATCACAATAGCAGAATCTTATCCACAAGAACAATACTTCAAACTGTAGCAGTCTGTGGGAACAGTTTTTGGGAAATTAGCTTTTTGCCCAGCTTCTTCACAAACCAGTGCCATATTGGCTTCATCATTTAGGATACCCAAGATGTTCTATGCATCCTCAAAGTCAAAATTTCTTCACTAGTATCAAACCTTTTTGAATATGATTCAGCTCTGAGCACACAGCTGGAGTTTACAAAAGGGTTTTGGGGAGATTAATTTGATTTTTTTTTAATATAACCACTTAAAAACCATCAGTGACATTGGTACACTTTGCAAATAAGAGCCCTTGATCTTCCTCTATCAAAATTAGCCCAGAAAGATAACAGTTAAAAAACCAGCAAAGGTCTCGCCAGGTATGCCTGGTATTCTCAACAGCAAAACTTCTAATCTCCACTAAATAAATCCCCTGGTGGGTGTAAACTGAGGACGTGTACAAAGCTCTTTTCTACACATGTTAATGCGAAAATATATTTATTCACTAAACACAACAGCCTTTACTCCTGCTACTCCCTTCCACCTCCTCCCCTGGCTGTGAAGCCAGAACTGACCAAACACCAATGCAGGCACCGCGTCCTTCCAGAATATTCATGCAGACACTTGGAAAACGAAAATGTAAAAATCACTAATTCTGCTTAGCTTGAGGCTGCCTCCTGGAATCATTGGAGCAATGGCAATAACTAGGGTTAAAAAAAGCGCCCCCCCACTTCAGAGTGTTTCAAACCCTTCCCTGAAGTTCAAAAGAAAAGTGAAGATCTGAATTGACTGTTCCCTCCTCTCATTTCCAAATTAAATGGAACAAACTGCTGAAAACCTTCTTTGTAGATGGAGTTCAAAAATCATTTAATACCTTAAATACCATGACATGACAAATACAATCCTAGATTTTTCAAGAGCCACTTCACACTCAAGACCAAATAAGATTACTGCTATGCTTGAAGTATTTCTATCTGCCATTGCATTCCATTTTTAACCCAGAAATTAGATTAGGTGTTTCCACTCTGATCCAAGAAATAGTGAAGTTTCCAGAACAGGAAGATTGTCAGAGATATATGCAACTCAAAAATCTAATGCAATAGATACAACGACAATGTCAGAGCGCATTACATTTAAAATGTCTGCAAACAACAGTTGGTCACTTCAAAATACGTTAACAAACTCTGTACAAAGTGCATTTCATAATTCAGAATTATCTACTCATACACTCCACTCTGTGGAGTGGAGTGAAGCTACACTGGCAAAAAATGGATAAATTCTAGAACTAAGCCAGAAATATAAGCAAAGAGCCAAAAGAAAGCCATAGAGACTCTATGCCTTAAAATCCATCTGTTAGGGTTTCTCACACAGCTTTTTTATTGCAGTAAGACCCGGCCCTTCCTATAGCTGTAAAAATGGCAACCAAGGCATGGCGATGTTAGACAGTCCTCTAACATCCTGTCACATATTTTCCTTTTACCCAATACCTTTCTCCTCTCAATTTTTCACTGATAAACACTTCAGAGAAGAGCTTAACCCCAGCTGCATCTGCACTCTGCAGTGTCCTAGAGTCGGGCCATTTATCTTGATTTTGACAGAAACATTGTTTCAGTCTGATCCCACTTGCATAAAATATTCAGAATTTAAGCTGATCCTTGCCACGCTTCTTGTCCTCTACAAAAGACAACATCATCTGTACAGCTATAGAATTACCAAGGTAAAATATAGTCAGACGAAAACTAAAGTGGCAACTCTACCACTGACATATCTTGCTAAGGATCAGAAACATCCACCTGTGCATCAAAGCATGAATTGCTATTGATAGTAATTCTCCAATAACTTCAGTCTCTTAGCCTTTGGAGGAAGAGAGCATATATTCCTATTCTCACATGCTCACTTCTATGCCATTTCTATGAAGTTTATCCTCAGGTAACAACTTCCATTGTAGTGTGAACTTGTGTTACATTAAAGTTTAAACCTGAGGAAAAGTAAAAAAAGCCTCTCGAACTCCACTGGGTCTCCCCCTTCTCCCAACAGAAGCCTCTCTCAGCTCTCAGTACTAAGACTGCAGCAAAACTAAATGAATGCATCAAAGTAGGTGGAATAAGAAAGGGGAAATACTGTGCAAAGTGCTGACCCACCAGAAGCACACAAAGCATTTGTTCAGTGGTGACAATGAATAATTTAATCTGAGGCAAATTACCAAACAAACATCAATTAAATTACATGCTAGACTGCAAGAGAAAGTTCTCCCACACACATTTCAGGTTTGCAGAGTCAATAGAGCAGCACAATGCGCCCGGGATTGTGATGGAGTCATCCGGGCTGCTCACTCAGGGATACTTGACATTCTCCATGGGACATATGACAACTGCAAGAATCTAAAGAGAAAGAGGTGAATTTAACTCCATCACACTAAACAAACATTCACACAAGAAGAATAAAGAGACCACGAGTCACCCAGCCTTGTAAAATGCAAGAAATCAGAGCTCCCTACCCATAAATGACACTCATGAAATGTGCAGAACTAGTTTATAGCACAATTATCTCTACCATCCATCCATTCTAAGTGCCCGAGCACCTAATCAGAGAGCATTCAAAGCAAGTTGTAGCAGCAGCAAAGACTCCCCAGGCCTAACAGCAGCCTCGTTGTGCTAAGTGCTGCCTTTACTCCAACAGATCCAGAACTGGGACCAGCTCACAGAAATCAGAGACACGTGGGGAACCACAGCACGGCGAGCGAGGCTCGGTGGTTTGCTGGCTGTGCCACAAGGATGCTGCAGGAGGCCACACTCCAAGCCCCAGCACACAAAGCTCAAGTTCACTGTGTTGACCATCCTGTGCCAGCCAAGACAACCTAAAATTACAGTTTCTAGAAAGTAGGGCAGCTACAGACTGTCCAAACCTTTTGGTCTGGCTCCCTACACAGCCTCCGGCCTCTCAAAGAAAAACAGTCAAAACATTTTATGGAAATAAATCAACAATTACAGTCTCTTTTGACCAATATGGCTTGGAAACCTAAGCATTAGGAATAAATTTTGCCATCCTGAGCTAGAAGAGCAACATCCTTTGATCCTTTAAGTAAGGACTGCTTCCCCCAGCAAGGATATTCTACTCCTAAGCTGGATAGGCGAGTCTAGCTGAGCAAAAGGGGTAATCCAGTTTTCTTGTGACAACAATCTCACTTCCTTAGGTTCCAAAAGCACATGTGAATATTTTCTAACTCATGCTATAACAATGATGACACCATGATATAGATTTCAAGCCTTCACTGCACTTGAAGAAACATCTTTACAATCCTAATGGGAATTACATCAGTAAACAGTCTCCTATTGATATAGTTTTCAGACACAGTGGTGAAGAAAATCACTACCCAATTTAAAGCAGTGCTTATTGGAGCCAAGATTAAAAACCACACTTGGGTCACACCAGTCTGACCACTTGCCTCTGCTCACCCCATCTTCTAGAACTACATACTTGCCTAAATCCAGGAACAGTAAAACAAGGGACAGCACGGAACACTGGATTTTTTAGCTTTCACTAAAATATTTGGGTTCATCCTCTAAATAAAATCATCTACTTCAAGACCTTGAAAATAGAATTCTAAAGTTTTAAACTTTTTGTAGTTTTCAAAAACAATTCATATCCCTCTCCAGCTGCCACGCAGAATATAGGTTTTGAGGGAGGAGGGTGCTGGCTCACTACACAAAGACCAAAAAAGAAAAACGTCATATCAGTTCTACTCTGGCATTTAAATATTAACTTAAAATGAAACTGAAAATATGCATAAAATCAGGTTGACTGCATCCAGCCTCATTAAAACCACATTATGTTAGTTTATCTAACTGCAAAGGCAAATATTTTTTCAACATAAATCCTATGCATAAAACCATGCAATAAACGTATCCATTGGCATCCAGATAAAGGCACCAATAGGAGGCTCATATAATCAGCTATACAGTAAAACCTAGAGCACAATCAAGCTCCAAGACAATTAATACTACCAGGAAAAGCTCTTACTAACTTTCCTAAGCCCAGGATGCACAACCTTTCTGAAATACAGATCTCCAAATTCTTTATAAAGCTGGTAAGGCTACGGCAAGCAGACAAGAATTTAAAACTCTCTTTTAAGGAGTTTAGAGCCAACAAAGCTCCTGGTATTTTAGTGCCATTGCAGGCTCTTGTAACACTGCAGGCATTTAGAAGCACCAGCAAATTAATATGCTGCACCAACTCATTTGGTGAACAATCTCATTCAGATCTTAAGCTGCTTGTCCAGGGTTCTGAATGTGAGAGCAGGCTGAAAAAATCTGAGGTGCCGCAGATATTTCCTGAAAGGGTGCTACAGTTTTTCAAGTGCAAAGCTGCTTGCTGTACTTTGGACTGGTTACTGGGACAGCAATAAAAAGCATTCTTGTGTCTTGAGGGCAAACAAAACCAAGACCACCACACCACATACATCATGACGTGATTGGTCAAAGGACTAACACAAACCATGGTTAAATGTTATTAAAATCTTTGTCATGGAGAGCTGCTAGTTAAGTTTGGGTCAGTGTGACAACACAGTGTGTTTTACAGGAATATTTCTTAATTAATTGGTTTATTAGGACTCTGTAATAGCAAAGTGTGCTGCTCACAGAGCACGTGGGGTGGAACTTTGTGACTAAAACTACAGATATGTCATCCTGATTTCCACTCTTCTCACATTCCTGGAAGATCAAGTGGAAGGCTACCACAACACCACCAACAAATAAACACAGGGAATGCTTACATTACAATCTGCTCCTTGTGTTTTCCTATCACAGCAATAACAAACCATGAAGCATCAAAAGAGGATGGCAAGCACAGCGCTGCTCTTTTCTGTCACTATTGTGGAAGTCTAACAAATGCTTGTCATTTCCAGAAAGTAATGGATTCCCCAACTCTGTGGCATAAACAGTGCCCACAAATTGCACGCAAATCTGTCACAAATTCACTTCTTCACAAGAAGAATGATTCTCCATTTAACATCAGCAGCTGATAACGCAGCACTAACATCAAACACAGCCAGCTCACAGATGAAAGTACTGCAAACAGCTTAAGAGCAGACTGACATCTCACAAGAGAACCATGAATTTAGGTCAGCTCATTGCTGTGCTGTTCAAGAGAGGAACAGGAAACGTAGTAAGATGGTCACTTGGGCTCACTGTTTCCTGCAGCAAGAGGAAAACTGCAGCCCACTTTCAGTATAACTTCTGCAAACTTGCTGCAACTGGACAAGCCTGCAAGGTGGAGACAAAGTCATTCCATCTAGGGAAGAGAATGTCCCTTTCTGGTAACATCACAGGATTCACAGTGCAACAGCCTCCAAAGAGAGATGAAGCTGTTTCCTACATCGTTTTTGCATAGGGCCACTTAGGGCACCTCACAATCTCATCTTTAAGGAGTAGTTCATTCCTCAAATGAAAAGAAAACACACACATTCTATCCTTCCTTTATCAGTGATGTGTGAATATCACCCCCACACAACTTCAGAAGTCTAGATTGGAAGGGTTTTAAGCAGATGCCATTAAATATTGATGTTGTATTTCATTTTTTGCATGACTATCTATTTGAAGAGAATTAATTAGTACATTGAAAAAACAACTCTTTGAAATGTGGCTGTCAGACATACACACTTTTTACAACATCCAGGGAACACTGCAATTCTAGATACCTAAAATAAATTGTACTATCAGCCTGCTACATTGATTTTCAATATCCAAAGATAAAATAAAATAGATACCCTCTATTTTACTTGTAGATTTGTCCCAGACTACAGTAACTATTCAGTAGTTACAATTTCACAACACGGAAGAACTTTCATAACAAACATGGGCACAAGAGAATTTGCCATGGTTTACCCCAGACCAGAAGAGTCAGGCGATGGAAGAGGTTGAGGATTTCCACACCCTTGAGTATCTTGTGCTCTCTCCTTCCAATCTTCCTTGTCTTTAATTCATGTCACACAATTTGCAAGACCGGGACCATCAGTGCCTGGATTGCACAGTGCCTATCCAGCACAAGGGGGGTAGGATCTCCAGCAAAAGATGCTGACAACAAGCACAAGCTCATGAAACAAATAAATATTTAAATTAAAAAAACCAAGGGACTTCTGGAACAGCACAATACTTTAAGCACTGCACTTATTAAATAAAAGCAGAAACCCAAGCGTTACAGAGATTGACATCCTATAAATGACACTGAGGCATTCCTCAAAAGTCTTGCTAGATAGACTTCCAATTAATTTATTACTGAAATGAGATGGTATTAGCCACTTACTTCCAAAGTGGAAGATACTAAAGGGCAAGTTCTTATTTTCGTGGAAGAGATGCCTAGCTTTGGCTATTATGGTTCATCAGAGCAAATGAAAACTCATCACCTCAAAAGACTTTTTAAAATTTTCAAATATCTTGCTCTTTTATTACATTGCCAAGTCACTATCAGTAAATCTCTTTCCAGTGCTCTGGGTCCCCTAGAATAAGTTATTTGCTGTTCCTATGGCACTTGGTGTGTTCAGCTGACCTACAGGACCCTTGCTAAATGTGACACTTCTGACACAGCACTCAAGTCTGTGAGAGGTTATCACACTGCACTTTAGGCAACATCTTTGGAAACAAATGTTGCAAATTCTAAAGTACATGGTGATAAGATAAATCTTATGTGTAATGCAAGAAAGGCAAAACAAACTGGTTTTGAGAATAAATAAACTGCTCACGGGAAGGAAGATGCATGGGGAGGACATGGGAAAATAATGGGATATTAAAAATAAAGAACCTGCCCTGCTGCAGAACATTAGAAAAGTAAATTTAGTCTTGAGCTCTGCTAAAGAGAAAGGTGTAAGGCATCTGCATAACAATATGTCAGCCTTCCTCTTCTTCCCCTTTCCCTCTTCCTCATATCTACACTTTGCTTACTTCAGCTTTCATCCATTACAGGCCGCAGCTCTGCCTGTTGGATTAAAGAGCGCTCACACAAGAAATGCTTTTGTTTGAAGAACAAACAGGAACCTCCTGTCCAGCCTTCGACTTGAATGGGTCTGAGCTACTGATCTTCACACAGCAACTGGAGCTCCTGGGCTCAGTTCCCTGAATGTCCCATGACTCCCCAACTGTTTTATAACACAGGGATAGACCAGTTGCTTGATGAGCAGTTGAATCATCTAAAAAATATGAAAGAGGATATTGACTTGAATCTTCAAGATGCTTTATCTGCCAAGCAGGGAAAGCAAGTTTGGCCTCTGAACCAGACTGATTCAGAGAGGAAGAGGAAAACAAATGTGTGTTTACCTACCTACACAGAGGGCAGGGAAAGAAAGAAATCATTTCTCACAAATTGACAAGAACATCCCCTCCCACAGTAAGGACAATGAGGTCACTCAGTTCTCTACAGTTGTTCCAATGACAATACCTTCCACTGAAAATAGTTTTTGGAAGCTATAACTCTGGTCCAAAGGTTGAGTCAAAACTGCTCCCAGCTAAGGAAGGGAAAATAAAGGGGATGATTTTCACAAACACTGAGGTTCAAATCCATCTCTCCAAATTTTTGGCTGCTAATTCACAGCCCAAACTGGTGGGCCATGAACCACTAGGACCAATTAAGTTTATGTTATGGGAAAAGACTTGGGCATAGCATCTCTGAAGCCAGAGGCTGAAGATGACAGCGCCTGACAGTTTCCATCAGGGACATTCAGAACTCACAGACATTAGTAACAAAGAGCCACCCTAAAACATTCCAGCTTTCATGAAGTCCTCAGGCCTTATGGATATACCTGTAAAGGACTCCAACATTCTGGAAAAAGAAAATTACTGCTTACCTGGCTTGGTCTGCAGAGTGAGATGGACTGAGACAAAGTGTCTGAGAACTAAGAGCAAGACTGAACAGGTGTCATGTGGGCTCCCTCACTTTTACTTTTTGAGTACTTTTGTACGTGAATGACATCCATAACAATCAGCAAGCACATCTAACAAGGCTACTGACACTTTATAGTTAGTTCTTGCTTACGAGCACTTACTATACAGACTAAAGCTCAGTGATCATGTTTCATTCCTCCTCCAAGTTAAAGAAAAGTAAAATTCCAAATAAAGCTGAATGCAACCATGACATTTTTATCCTTGTGAAATTCATGCAGATTGTGGACACTGCAAATGCACAGAAGCAAACACAATCTTAACATTTTGCAAAATAAAGACATAATGCAATATGCATAAGATCCCACATGTCCTCAGTAGTGATTGTTGTTCAAAAAATGGTGTATTTCCTGGCTTTAAGATGCCTAATTCTACTAATTTGATATTTGTGACCATATCTATTTTTGGAACAGTTATTGAACATCTACACAAAGGAGAGAAAACAAGTTCTAAATGCAGTGCCATGAACAAAGCTGTATAGTTCATGCATCTTTTCTTCCCTAAGAGAATCTAAGCACTAAGCACTGCATCACACAAAGAAAATGTATTATGGTCCCTTTTTTAAGGGTGATTTGTGCCTGTGGCTTTTTTCTGTTACTTTTGGGTTCATCTTCTGATTATTTTCAAAATTCTCCTATCCACAAAAGCCTCTTGAAGTGCATTAGGGCTTACACACTAGTCCCAGACTGTTTAATTTAGCCCTAATACCTTGAGGAAGATTCAGGATGGATTGCTGCTGCTCCGATTAAGGAATCAATCCCACCCCCCACCAAGAAGGTTGGATGGATGCCTTGCCCCCAGAGGGAAATCAATAGTGCTCCACTGACCAGCAACTCCCAAACACCATGTGTGTTGATCTATCATGAATAAAACCCCCAAACACTTCATTCTTACATTCTAACCCTAAAAAGGGGGTCTGAATTTCCATTATTTTGACATTTTTCACTTGTTCAGCTCTCCTAGTGTGGATTCTGGCTTTTGATTCCTCTCTCACTATTCCATATTTGTAAATATACATTTATTTTTGTTCCCAGATATTAACCCACAAGCAAACCACAGAAGACTACACTGAGCCAACAGCAGATTCAAGTCAATACAAATGTCTATAATTGTGTGCATGAAACCCATAAATATCATGTAAAGTGTCTTCTGACCTCTGTGTGAATGGAGCACACCATTCTGTCATGCTGTTCCCAACCATCGAGTACTTCAACTCAACTGCTAATAGCCAAACGAAATATTTATATTTGTATTGTTTAGCTCAGCAAAGGTTTTTGTTAGTGGAACAATTCAACACACTCCCTCAACCATTAAATGCTGGCACTGTGATACCTTTCTGTTCAAGACTAAGTATTTTCCAAGAGTGACAACTATGCAGACCCAGTCTCCAACGATGCCTAAATTAGGTGCACGTATTTCACAACAGCACATTTTCTTGCAAAAATGGTCGTTTTCCAACAATTACAGCTTTTCTATTTCAAGATAGTTTCATGTCAATCATACTGAGCCTCTGGAAAAGGAGCTTTCAGCAATTTTATACACAATACAGGTAATAAAGATGATGCAGACAAGAATCAGAATAGGAACCACAATGCAAAAATAAATCCAGCCCACAGTTATCCGGAGGAGGAGGTGGTGGGGAGATGCTCACATACCAAGAATGGAAGCAAGCTGCTACCCTCTTCCAGGGTGGTCTCCTGGGCTACTCCAGTGCATCTCAGATGGACACATGCAGCCACACAGCCAGAGACACTTGATTTTATCTTTAAATAGAGCTGGAACCTTGCTAGCCCCCACCTTCCAAAAATAAGGCTGTAAATCCCCAGGGCACTGGTTTAAATAGGCACCGAGTCACACGTGCATCATGTGAGATGCATTCTCACTACCTAAAGGGTCAGCTGGTGCAATTTTGGGGTTCAGGGAAAGCATGCAACCATAATCTCTGAATGCTGGGTGCCCTGATCCTGGTGGTCAGGTTGGCAGTGCTTTGGAAGGATGGAGCCTCTTGGATCAGCTGATGATGGTGTCCTCAAGCAAAGCAGCAAAGGAACCCCTAACCAGTATATCCATCACTGAAACATTTGCTTAGGAGTTGTTTTGCACACCAAAAACTGAAGCAAAGCTGTGCAGTTTTTCAGCTTTCGCATGTTAAGTTACAAACACATGCCAAAAGCATCCTGTGCGAAACTCAGATGTTTCACAGCTCCAAATACTTGTAAGGAAATAAAGGCTCTTGACCAGCACATAGAACCCTTTCCTCTCACCCTTTATTTTTAGGCTTTTCCAGTGACTACACATGAGCAAAAGGATCTCAGACTGTTATATTTGGGACAGAGAGAGCCAGGATGGGTGAAAAAGTATTTATGTAGTGCTCTAGCATAGCTCTCCCTGTTCAACCACTGCCAGTTTTTCTTCTACTACAGCAAAACCTGAGTTACACACTCTTAATGAATGCCACTCCTGTAAGACCCACATTTGACAGATCAACAGCCCTCAAGAGGGCAAGAAATATTTCTCTTCCCCATTTAACTTTTGTTTGAGAAACACACTTCCATTCACTCCCTGCTCTATGCTAATCTTTTTTTCTTTTTGTAAATACAAGATATAAGTGCTAAAGCATTTACCTCTGCCTAAGAGAGTATAATGTGAAGTGAAAAATATTATCTAAACACATTTTGAACTTATTTGCTAAAAAATTCCTTCAGGCTTTCTGCACAGATTGAGTGAATGAAAAACAGCAGTGCACACAATTCCGGATAAAGCTTTTATTTGGGGATGTTGTCAAATATTCTTCCACAGTGAGTACAGATGCAAAGTGCAACCACAGAAATCAATGTATACACATTCTAACCAGTATGTCAACTCCACTTAAACATGACATGGAAAAAGCCACATAAAATAGCAACACTACAAAGCCAAAAGAGGACTGCTAGGTCTCTGCACTACTTTCTGCTTTACTTCTTATCTAATCTTCATCCTTTGCTCCATGCTTATTCCTTCCCCTTGTGCACCCACTATACTTTCTCCTGATCCCATCAAACTCTTGACTTGCTGTTCCTAATGCACTAATCCCATTGCACATCCAGTCTGACTGCAAGTCACAATCCCACCTGTCCTGCCCAGAGCCCAGCCCTGCTCTCTTCTCTACGTGCTTTTATCTAAGCTGTTTCCTTGTTACTGACTGGTTCCTTGTTTTCTTTGTTTAAATTAATTTTCTCCTCCTGAGCTCACTGAGCTCATTTCTGCTGTTTCCTTCGCCCTGCTAGTCCTGCTTCACTCACTGTCAGAACTGCCAATTTGAATTATCTCTCCTCAAATGACCCTCTCCATCATTCCTGGCACTTCCATCACAGGAACAGTTCCTAGACAAGCAGACCCAACTGTCTGTAACTAGATCCCGGTATGATCTCTAGTCCTCCTTCTCCACATTCAGTCTCTTGAATCAGTTGGTTTCCTCTCTGACCACAGCATCTCACTCACCCTCCGGTGAGCGTAACAAGAACCAGTCCATGACAACAGAAGAACCAGTTTGCTGCCATTAAGAAAGAATAAAAGTGGTCAGAGGGACCTTTACGTTGACTTGGTGCAGCCATGCTTTCCATCCCCCCTCTCTCCTTGCCCACTGGCCCACCCTACTCTTCCATAACACAGTCCGGATCCCACTCATCCAGAACTGTCCTCCAGCCAGCTTCTCCCCCCCATGCCACTGGGTGCCAACAAAGGAGCCTGAGAGCAGAAGAGGCTGCCCAGCTCCACCCTGGCCTTGAGCAGCCACGGCCTGGGAAGTCTGGTTGCTCTCCTGCAAGGACCAGACTGAGCCATCTTCAATTATTCTGTGGGTGACCTCATCTCGCCCCATAAAAATCCCTCCAAGGCCAAAACCTAGCCAGCACCCAGGAAGATTTGGTCAATAACATCTTCACTGAGTACAGGCAAAGCTGTATTTTCCAAAGACTTGCAGGTTTGCCTGATTGAGGAATACTTTCTCAACAGCAGCAGCAGGCATATCCCTGTTTAACCGCTTCTGCCAAATTTCAAAACCTTGCTCCAATGAATAGGAGCGCTACAGCTTTCCAAAACCAAAGAGGCATCGTATTCAGCATGTGCAATACACTGGCCCTGGTAACAACTGAATGACTCTGACTGCTCTCAAACACAAAAAGCAAGAAGCAGCACAGAAAGAGGAAAAATACAGCCTGAGCACCCTAACATGGAAAAAAATTTAAGCAGCAGAAAACAGATGATTTGAATGTTAAAAATATTCATGGTAAGAAGGGCTCCCAGCTCAGTCTAGAATACTCTGAGACAGAGAAAACTGTCCAAGGCACCAAATAAGCAATTTCTTGGTGTTAATTGAAGCAAAATCTCCAGGAGCGCAGTTAGGAATATGTTCAGAATCCTTGCAAGATGATCCTTCTCCTGTCACATAGGTAGCACTCCTTTATCTGCACATCCACAGACTCGGTGCAATGAAATTAAATTTTTGAACTATAAAATGAATGATTTATGAGAGAAATTGTACCTGCTATTCCCAGAGGAGTAAATCTAAACACTACAAACTACCCTTCCCCTTCAGGGAATGAATGGTCCCAGCAACACTTACACCAGCCCCACTGCAAGGGCAGAACTGAAGGCTTTGCTTTATAAAAACGCTGTAGGTACCAAATAGCAGCACTTGAAAAACACTGAACAAGAGATGGCCAAGTGCAACATTTAATGGAAGAAATCTATATTATTTCAGCTACAACACGAAGAATAATTCACTCTGGGATTTCCTCAGGATTAAAGACTATCTGGGTGACTTGGTAGCTCATTGGAGACCATCCTTCTAAATCAGACATTAATTCCCAAGTGACTCCTTTTCAAGTCTTATTGCTTTACAGGGTTTCTGAGGGTATCTGGGGGATTGCTGTTGTTCTTTTGATTGTTTTGCCAATTAGGTTGACTCTTCCTCAAATAAATTAAGGACAACATTGCATCAGAACTGCTTCTTTATGTGCTTTACAACATGATCTGCTTCAGTGATCAGCAATGAATGCCAGGCAAACAACATTTCATTCTTGCACTTTACTTACAGAAGAGTTAATTTAGAAGCCCTTCTACAGTTTTCCCATTTTTAGATGCAAAAAGAAACATTTTATTTAATTATGCCAACAAACAGTTCTTAATAAACTGAGCCAAAAGCAATTATTGACCAGGTTAATAAGGTTGTCTCCGGACAACACGGAAACAGAGTGATCATGGTAAACTCCAAAGGGATCCAAACCACCCCACCATACCTGCTTGAGAAGAAAGACTAAAAGCATCATATCCTGTACATAGATGCAATATATATATATATATACACAACTTTTCCACTGTTTTGTATTTTAGAGCCAAAGCCATTGATTGAAAAGAACGGCAAAGACTGCAATATGCCAAGAGACAACAGTATTTTACCAATTTAACCAGCTTACTGTTTCAAGAAAAAAATAAATAGAAAAGCAGAGTTTCTAGGGGTAAAAGGAAGAAGTTTCATCTGAAGCGTGCAATTATACCGAAGGGGGAAGTTATTTTAAAATATTTACACGAACGCTAAGGAAACTCAGCAAAGCATTGGATTTTGACAGCTGGACTGGATTCAGTGTATAACCAATCTCAGCAGCAGTATTTCAAACAGGATGAAAGTGAATTTCCAAAAATTCATTAGCAGGTTACCTGTCCAGCAATCAAAGGCAATAATGTAAAGCAGGTTATTAAGTTAGAGTGTCACAGTGTAACAGTGGCTCCCACTCTTTATGTGAAATTCAGCTTTTGAAATTCTGCTTTAAAAGAGTGATTTACAGCTTTTGAAATTCTGCTGTAAAAGAATGTTTCACAACATGAGTAACACTAATGAGCTGCAAAGAGTCCAGAAAAACATCGGCTCATGTTTGACTGCCTTCCCCATATGGTTCAAGGAAGCGGGGGATCTTGAGCAGCCACAATACGACTGCAAGGGAAAACACTGCACTCTGCAAGTCTTGACTCACGCTGAAAGACCGTAAATCCCCCATTCTTTAATGAATAGGTAGGAAATACGAGAATAGGTTGTTTGACCAAATTGTCGAAATCTTCTTTCTTAAAGCAAATCAGAATTGTAAACGAAATTACTCAGACATTCAAACATTAAAGTCCCAGCAGCTCTTCAGGTACCAAAAGGGAATCTTTCTACTCCTGGTGCCTGCAGGTACCAAGGAGTGTAGGCAGGGACCTCTCACATAGCCCCATTCTCCTACCAACCACCTCCTGCGAGCAGCAGGGCAGCCCCACCACAACAAATCATCTTGAAGTTTAAAAATTCCCTTTTTAAGCTCACGAAAAGGACTCTGATGGCACTAACTTTACAATACACGTGCATAGAGGCTGCAGCAGCCCCGAATCCCACCCTGAGCTGGGCATGCACACAAAGGTGTGAGCTGCAGAATGCAGACACTCTGTAATGACTCAGCTTCTATGAACTATTTCTCACTCACTAATCTGCATATGCAGGCTGACCACTTAAAACAGGGAGTGATCCTCTGTGAAATAAGGAGATATTAATGTCAGACAATTCTGCTGCCTCAAAACTGTCCAAATAACTATGCAGAATGCTAAACTAGTACTACTTAACTAATGAAAAGTGTTTTGCTTTGAAGTGCCCATCTCCAGCACTCTGTACAACTTTTTCTAAGAGGTTTAGAATAACCAAGCAAAAAGTAAAAATATGATGCATTTATTACTGAGCTCAGCCTTTTCTCTTCCAGCCTTTCAATGTATTTGCTATTAGGGTGCTTATATATTTTTGTGGGTGAAATTCCAGATGCTTTGAAATATACATAAGTTTTAACATGTTACTAGACAGGAACCAAGTTTCTATGAAACACACACACACAAAAAAAGGGGTCAGGGATACACGGCTCTGCCTCTGGGAGTCGTCTGAATGGCATCAAGTAAGTTTCACAGCAAATTTAGAATAAAATACACGTTTCAAAAGAGCATTTGCCATCACCACAGGAGAAGATTGTCTAAGCTGCCAACAATTCACCCACCCACCTTGTGAAGGCTAGGCCCATAATGGAAACTCTCAGCTCATCAGAGTTAACTTGTGACTTCTCATGCAAGACTAATTACTTGTGTCCTTTTCCCATCAGACACCATCTCCTTTTCTTTTAAGTCCTGGAAAACAACAGTTAACACCTAAACCCAAAGGACCTGGGGGTGAGGGCTGTAGGAGGTGTGAGAACGGGATGGGTGGGACGACACACAATTTCTATTGTATGTAATCAGCTACAGCGCTGCATACAATAAAACTGAATGTTGGCTCAAGAATCAATACATCAAACCTAGATCCAGCTCTGCAGATGCTCTTACAAGCAGAGGAAAACAGGGTTTTCATTTGAGATCACATTTGACTACTGTGCAATGCCACCGAGGTCAAAATCACCCAGGTACTCCAAATGGTTCCCAAATGTGAGTCACCACTACATGCAACACCCATACATTGCAAATACTATTGAACAATGCTGCAGTCAAGCACATTGCAGAAATGCAAGATTACAGCTGTTTAAACACAAATTCCGCTGATGAAATAAGAGGTGCGAGTACTGAAAGAGGAAACGATTTAGCAGTTACAAATAGCAAGGGGGCCTTCAATTTCTCAGAGTTGCACCCATGTGGAATGAACTTTAAAAGGCAAAAATAACCATATCCACAAACCACGTGTTTTCATAGTAAAGTAAACTGGAACACCCTATAAACAAAAGGTGTGGTCCCCAAAGTATTGCTTCCGTCAGGAGTTGGCCAACAGAGCCCCTCGCATCTGGGCAACAAATTAAGACCCGTGAAAATACTGAATATCCACCTTCTCACGGGCTGAAAGGACAGTGACAGCTGTTAGCAGCCACCCAGCTTTCACAAAGGCCAAAGAAAAACTTGATTAAATCACCTCCCTCCCTAGGGTTTTTAAAAAATTTTACACTGAATGTGGAAACCACCCCCCTCCGCCCCGCGGCAAGAAACCCACAGTGTCTGCACCACTGAAACATTCGTAACAAAAAGATAAAACTTTCCACATTCAATCACTTGGCCACCTGCATCTGATGTGCTGTGAGTGTTCTGAAAAGGCAGAATTTTTCCTGCACCACTTAGCCACAAATTTACACGTAGCACCCCCAAACTACATCCTGTGCCAAATGCCACAATCAAGAAAGTTCATTCTATTCAACACACCAGCCATGCAGCCACAGCCTTTTCAACCCTGAAGACAAGCACCGAAGTGCCGAGGTTGGTTTCAGCTCAGTTTGCAATGTAATCCCACTTGTTTTAAGGGCTTCATACCACACAAAAGGACACTGGTGGGAAGTGTGGCACACACTTACGATTTTACCCACTGAAGTACCCTTCAGAAGAGCTGTGGGTGCCATGCTCCGTGTTCTTTCCCATTAGCCAAGAGAGGAAAAGGGTGAAGGAGATCCAAGTGTGCTTTTACAGCCCGTTGTCCCCAAAACATAGTACTGAAGGTACAAGTCGGGTCTGTGCACACCTACACAACCTTTACTTATCACTTCCATTTGTTAAGTATTTAGAAAACACTGCCAGTTTCAAGACTCAGACACGAAATAAATATGTACTACACCCTCCTACCTGTCAGCCCTTAATGCACTCTTGAACCCGGGTGAAAAAATGTTTTGGTGCTACGTCTGCACTTTTTCCTTAACCTGCTGCTTCCTCCTCAGCTCCTGAATGTTTGGAGTATAAAAGGCAGAAAGAATCCTGCAGGGTTTGGATGGACAGAAGCTGCACGCAGAGTTACACGAGACCTCCAGGCTTTGTTCTGCAACACTGGATTGCTGGGAGGCTCCAGACGATCTCATTATCCCCAGCATTCCACCTCATACAGGATGTAAATGCTGCATTAGAACATCTATTAATTCTGCTGGTTATGGGTCCATTTACACTCACAGGGACAATCTGGAGATGTAACTCCAAGTCCAGAATCAAGTGAAATATCAGTAGGAACTTGGCAATAGGATTTGCAACCCAGAGGCACAGGATACACTCACATCACAGCACAAGCTAAAAGCCTGTTTTGGGAATAACTCACATGTTGCCAAAGGGATTTTATTGCTTCTGAAGTAGGAGGCTTTCTGCAACCAGCTTTTTTCTCCCCCAAGGAATGAACAAAAATTCCACATAACTCTGAGCACATTAACATTCTACGTGCTCTAAAAAGCAAGCTCAATTTTACTCCTTTGCTATATTTAAAGGGGTGAATCACGAACCCACATCCAGCTTGGTAGATCAGAGTTAAAGGGTGCAAGTCAAGCCTGATCAAACATTGCTGATTTTTCTAGCAAATTTCCGAACTACAGTGAAAAACACTTGCTTTTGCCTCAACTTTCAGCCCTTCAAACCACATATGAGTCACATGTAGAAGAGGCATTTGCTGCTTGCCACACCTGCTCCTGAAAATCCCCATTCCCTGGCTACGTTAAAAAAAAAAAAAAAAAAAAGAAAAAAAAGACAACTAAGTTCTAAGGTAAATGGAAATTTAATTTTGTTTAAAAAAGACACACCATGATCAACAAAAGAAGGTGGCATATATTAAATACAGGTTGTTTGTGTGGTTTCCTTTCCAGCAAAAGGGAGAACACAGAGTGAGAAATCACTGTTTTGGCCTAAATACCCAGAGCACTGGAAACCGAGGTGTTTTCAGAGCTCTGCCCAAATTAAAATGGAGCAACTCCTGCCAATTTTGTATCTAGAATCATTTATTCTGTTGATCCAACCCTTTTCCTCAGTAACCTGGTATATTTCTCAGCGTGCTACATTGAAGGCATGAAAAACGATACTTTGATGCTGCTGGAGACAATTTCAGAAACAAAATTTTCGGATAAAAAATGTTACAGAAGCAATTTGTAACTGTTGCAGAAGACATATATGGCTACACACAAGCACACACCCCTACAAATATTACATAAAACAAGAGGAACTATTTATAGGCCCTACTCTCTACTACCATTCTGGTTCAGGAACACCTCAGCACTGCTTGCAGTGTTAGGAATGAAAAAAAAAAAAAAAAGGGTTCCTTCTGAGAATTGAGAATTTATTTTCCAGTGTCAAAATTGTAAACTTATACTGCCTCTTACTTTAATTCCACTCAAAGTATTCAGTCTCCTCCCAAAGCATCCAAGATGCAGAAAAAGGAGGCAACTGCAGGTTTTCCCCGAAACATTCCCATGCAGCAGAGCTGTTTATATACTGATGAATCAATATAGCATCACTATACTATTTCACCAGCACTTATCACCTTTCTTTCTACGGCATATAAAAACACACCAAAATAACCTCTCCCAGTCAGCAGTTGCTCCCTAATTTATTGCATAGTTCTAACCAGATCTGGCTATAACATGACTCCAATGTCACAGCACAACGGGATGCTGAACTGCCTGCCAGAACGGGCCAGGAATGCACCCAGAAAGGACAGCAATTAGCACATCTAAAATAATAATTTCTACAAGAGGCAGCTCAAAAGCTCAGAGATATATATATACATGTATCAACCCGCACCGGTTACCAGCCACAAACACATGCCTACAGGAGAGAATCCTGCAGTGCTTTACAATCCAGATGACCCTCTGCCACTTATTCTTGACTTCTTCATTCAAAATACCGTTTCCTTTTCCCTCTTCCCCCTCCTCCCGAGCACAGATTTATCCCAAGATGTTTCATGTCCCACCACTCAGGGAACAGCCGCTCCACAGCCTCCTGTCCGCGGGTACCAACCCTCCCAGACCCAGCAGGTTTGCTCCATGCTCCACCATCAAACATGGCTGCACCATGTCCTCTTTGTGATTGAATATGTGGAACAGCTCTTCTGCCTTCCCAGACTTCTTTTATCTCCCTTCCCTTATTTCTTCTCATTAGCGAGGGACCATTTCACATCGCTATTACCCACTTCTCGTTGCTTTTAACAGTCCGATATTTTCCATTAACGTTCCACCCTAAACCAAATGCATTTATACTTTCCAGGTTCTCCTCAAAAACATCAAGGAGCTTTATATATTGAAGCCCTCTATACCATTAAAACCTGCTTTATTTACGCACAACACAGAACTCTTCTCGTAAAAATCTCCGTCCTTCAGATCCAGCGTGGAGAGAAGCCCCTTAACAGCAGCGACAGGAAATTTTATCATCTGGCTTTTCTTCCCTGCAGCTCCCTCTCCTGAAACCGGACCCCCTGTCCATAGATCCACCTCGGAGCCTCCCGCAGCAGCCACACACAAAACCCACCCCAGGCTCCGCTGCGAGCCTCCCTCCGCTCCACAGCCGCTGCCTCTTTTTTTGTGCTGTGGAGCTTTTTTTATTTAATTCCTTCAGCAAAATTAAATCAAACTCCTGAACCTCCGCTGGGATTTCCCTGCAGAGGCTGCACATGAAACTTTCCGGAGCGGGGGGGACCCCCGGGCTGAGCAGTGCCGGGGTGCCGGCACGGAGGGGACCCGGCTCCCCGTACCAGCCCCGGGCACGGACCGTTATGCCCCGGTGGGGCTCCCGCAGCCCCGCTCCCCCCGCGCTCACACTCACCCACAGCTCCGTGCCCCAGCTCATGGCTCCGCCGGCGCTCAGGGGGCGGGCGGGGGGCGCTGGGGGTGTCGCTGTCCCCTGGCTGTGTCGGTTCGCCCTCGGGAGGGCCGTGCCCGGCGATGCGAGCGGAGCGGGGCGGGACGGGCGCTGCTCCCCGCCGCTCCCGCCTCATCGCGCCGCAAAATGGCCCGGGCGGCGCGGGGCGGGGGAGCGACTGACAGCTCCGGGCTGCGCAGGCGCGGAGCCGCCGCGGCTCGGGAGGGGAGGCGGCCCCACCGGCTGAGCGCAGGCGCGGCCCGGACCGCGAAAGAGAGCGCGGGGAGGCCAGTGGGGCTGTGGGGGGGAGGGGGAGCAGGGGGGGGAAGGGGGGCGGT
>VZTH01010340.1:123080-154413 GCA_013397815.1 Aleadryas rufinucha
GGTCAATGGGTACTAGAGGTCAATAGGGAACAGGCGTCAGTGGGGGAGCGGGGATCAATTAGGAGCGCGCATCACTGGGGAATGGGCGTCAATGGAGGAGCAGGGGCCGATTGAAAGAGGGAATCGCTAGGGAATGGGTGTAACTGGGTGAGGAGGCTCTCCCTGCCCTGGTCACGGAATCACCAGCACTGGCACAGGTTGCCCAGAGAAGTGGTGGATGCTCCATCCCTGGAAACATTCAAGGCCAGGTTGGACAGGGCTCTGAGCAATCTGGTATGGTTAAAGAGGTTCCTTCTCATTGCAGGGAGTTGGACTGGATGGCCTTTAGAAGTCCCTTCCAAACCTTACTGTTCTATGATTCTGTGCTTTCTAAAACTTAGATGAGCCTTGTTGCCCTTTGCTTGAGACACTCCAGGACCTCAATGCCCTTTTTCAAGTGAGGGGCCCAAAAATGAATGCAGTACTTGAGGTGCCTCACCTGTGCCGAGTACAGGGGTGGTGACCCCAGCCCCATCCACCCTCAGGTGCCCTTCCCTGCCTCTTACCACCCTCCCCCAAGCCAGGTGAGGCTGGTTTTGAAGCAACTGTTCTTGGTTTGGTCATTTGTAAAGGAGGCAAGGGCCCTAGAAAGGAAAGGAACCCACAGCCGTAGAACTTAGAACCCTTGAAGCTCTGTCATGTGTGCTTCAGGTTGGACATAAGGAGAAATTTCTTCACAGAAAGGATGATTAAATATTGTCATGAGCTGCCTGGGGATGTGGTGGAGTCACCATCCCTGGAGGTCTTCAAGAAAAAACTGGATGTGGCACTCAGTGCCATGGTCTGGCTGACAGGGTAGGGATTGGCCACAGGTTGGACTCATGACCTCAGAGGTCTTTTCCAACTGAATTAATTCTGTGAACTCACTGCAAGGGCTGAATTCTAACTCAGCTAAGCAGTATATACATCCCCCCACCCCCAAAATAACCCAAATCCAAGAATATTAAATCCACCATCTGTCACCAAAATGCTCAACAAGCAAGCAGGAAAATAACCAAATTATCTGCCTTTGCATAAATGTGGGTTATTGTAGCAATTACACAGGCCTTACAGAAAATGGCTCATTTCCTTGCCAGAAAAATATTTATTTTGTGATCATCTTCCTCTGTATCATTTATTTGAGCTGTGTCACTTAATCTCATTTTGCGTTTCTGCTTTTCAGCTACAACAAATGTAAAAAGAGCTTTAGACTGATATATTTATTGCTGTATCTATTCATGAGAGATTTACGTGGGGGGAATAAAAAAGGGAAGCATATTAATTCACCTGAGGTAAAAGGCTTCTGCTCATAAAGGGTGGGGATGCTTTTGACATGAGAAGATAAAAATTGACCAGCTGCTACAACAAGCATTATCTCCTCTAGATTAATGTACTTCTTCCACTGATGCTTGGCTGTTACCCTACATGAGGAAGAAAAACACATTAAGCAATTCCAACATTTCGAACAACAATGAAGACAAATGTTATGTTAATAACAGAATTGCGTTTATTTTTATCCAAGTTCCATTGATTTGAACATGAGAGGAGAGTGCTGCTCCTCACACAGCTGTCTTTGAAGAGAAACACAACAGGCAATGCTTTTGTTCATCATTAGAAGTTATTAAAGGGCTGACTTCATAACAACTAAGAGACACCCTGTTCAGCTCATTTTAGAATAGTTCTTCCTTCTACTGCCAACATATTTGAATATCCAAGCCTGCCCTGCTGCCTGAAGCACAACCACAGTCTTCCAAGGGCCTGTACTTCCACAGGCTCCCAGACCCACCATCCTTAGCCCAACATCCACCCAGGACACATTGCAAAACCAGACAGCACGGTTGCATCACGACTTTTTGAGAGCTTAACCCATAAATACTCGCAGAAAAAGAATGTACAGAAACAGAGAGCAGCACTGGTATCATCTGAGCTAAGTTTGTGTGGAATTTCCTTTTCCACAAAGAGCTGGGAGGGGAACAGGGCAAACCTGTTACACCAGCATGAGCAGGGAAACCTGTCCACACCGAGAGATAGAAATGCTCCACCAGTTCCAGAAAGATAAAGGCCAGAAATACAAGTTTTATATTATGATGGTACATTAGAATAAACCATGCCAAAAACGATCACAAGTTATCAAAAGTTCTGTGGACAGAGGCTCAAGACAAAAGCTAAATAAAATTAATTCTAGATGTTTATAGAACTGGATTTTCCCCTATTTTTGACTGACTTTATTGTTTAGCCTGAGACTCTCCAATGCAGGGACTGCCACTTATATCATTACTTTCAGTTTTGCAGTGTCCAAAACAACAGAGCTTGCAGCTTGGCTCGTCCCTAATTACTAATGTAATTAGCAATGACAGGAGCATTAAGAGCCCTTTATGCCAAAGTAGATGCTGGAAAGCTCAGTAGGTTCCAGTCTCAAAAAATAACTCAAAATTACACTTAGAAGCTACATTATCTAGCACTTCTTCACTCAGTGTGCACAATCCATATCTGAGCAACACAGAAGCTGGGTAGGAATTTTCCCTCAGCCATGCTGAGAACAAGACCACACAGATCTGTTATCCAGATATGGGCCTATTCCTGTAAATTCTCTGTTTATCTCTCCTGTTGTTATGATTCAGAACACTCCCAGATTCAGCTCCAAAACCCAAGCAGAAGCAATTCCATTTTTAGAAAGCCAAGATTTTGTTTGGGAAACCCCAATCCCCCTTGAAAAGAGCCAGATTTACTGTTAAATGATTGAGAAACCATATAAAGTAGATAAAACAAATCCCTAAACTACAGTTCAATCAAAACTTTTTTTCTCTGTGTTTGTTTACTTATGCAAAGCAAGAAAAATCACAACTCTGAGACCATGGACAAGCATTTCTAGCTCGCAGGATATAGGAGGAAGAGGACGTACCTTTCCCCCCAGAGTTATCACCCTTACAGCTGCTTCCCTTTGATTTTACAATTCTACCCAAATTATCCACGTCCAAGATAACCTCTCATACACTGGGACTGAAACAGCACCAGGAAAGGAAGAGGACACACCTTTCCTAGAGGCCATCATCATTACAGCTGTTTCCTCTCTGCTGTTACAACACTACACAGATCACTCAAACACACAACAGGGGACCTCGCTGATCAGGGGCCTGATCAAGACCTGATAAATCCCTGATAAACCCTAATGGCCCTGGCCAGCCTCACCTGGGGCCTCTGCCCTCACCCTCCGCCCATGGACCCAGGAACTCGATTTAAACTGGCCTGAAAGCCCAGTTGTTTGCCCCATGTTTTAGGGCGTCCCAGTTCCAGCTCAGGCTGTGCCTGGCTGTAGATCCTGTTGATATGGAGCCTACCTTACATCTGCCCTTATCTTAGACCTGCCTTGTCCCTGTGGACCTGTCCAGCCATAATCAGACTCTGACTGACCTTGGTTACCATCACCCAAACTGCAGATGGGCTTCTCAACTCAGCCTTGCCCCTGTCTCATTGCTGTGAACTCAGCAGATCACCTCGATTTTGGCTGCTCCCAGCTCTGACCCCTGGGCCTGCTCTTCTGTCTTTCCCCAAGGACTGTGGGACTGGGTCCTGAGTGCCTCCTGCCCTTGAGTCTGTGTTACCTTGCTCACCTCCCCACTCCATGCCTGTACCCCGGCTCACAAAATATGTTAACAAAATGGCAATCTGGTTCGTTATGTGCTGAGCTGTACCTGCAGACTGTCCCTCCATCATGACTTTCTGACACTGCTGATACCTTCCATCCAACCTCGATAATTGTATATGATACACTTTAAAAAAAAAATCAATCTGTGAAGAGTTCTAATTATATGTTTAGTTACAATTAAGGAGTAAAGAAAAAAGATATCCAGGCTAAGAACAACTGCACGTACTGGGAACTGCAGACTTACAGTAAAGTGATCTTGTGTGGAAGCTACAATGAAACAAATCCATGTCACAATGAAAGTTATTGTTATAGCTTATTAATGATGGTCAGAGGCTGCTTTGTATCTTAATAAAGATGTACATTTAGGTAGAGACATCTTTTAACATAGAAATTCTTAGAAAAATGCATAGCCAAAGAAAGTAAACATGCTATAAATTCTATTTTTTTGTTCATTTTGTATAGGTAGTTGGGGAATTTACAGTTGTTAGTACAATATCCTAATATTTGGTGAAGAAACATTGAAAAAAAAATAAAGATCTTCAGAAAATTTCTATTCTGTGGCATAAAAAAATCCCCGATTGCTAGGAATCTTCCTCAGACTGAGGATGATTCTTCTTAAGGAAGGTTCTGAAGAAAGCTGCCAGAGGCCGCATCCTCAGACTAAAAAAGGCTCTGTAGCTGAACCAAATCCTAGAATTACAGAGGAATTTCTCGTGCTCTTTGACTACTCAAGGAGTCAAAGTGTGCCTGATACTCGTTAGTGGAGCAAGGCACGGCAGCCTGTGTTGCAGCTGTGGTTGCAAGCAGCTGTTTCTCAGGAGTCAAAACTCCCCAGGTTTCCCAGGTGGTCCGTGCACAGGGATTATAATCATTACAATATTAAAATTAAAAAAAAACCAAACCAACAAATCAAAAAAATCCCAGCAAAACTCCCCCCAATTCCAAGAAAATATCTCACCAGAGTTTTTGAGAATAAATCATCCGATACTTGCAGGTCCGTGGGGTTTTCGCAACCTGTGTTGTAGCTCCGTGCGATGCAAGGGCTGATGCTGCCAGGACATCTAGTGGCACCCTCACGTACTGCTCAGAGAAAGAACATTACTAGAAAAACAGATTTTTTTTTTTTTCATGCTTCCAGATATTTCCTGGTACCAGTCCAGGTTTCTTTGGCTGTTGGTGAGATTTCTTTGTTTATTTTTTTACCTAAGAATATACAAGGGGGAAATGAAATTGTGAGAAAAAATGTAGAGGAACGTCTGAATCATCTCTCTAAATAAAGATGGGATATTCTACCATAATCTTGATTAAAAAAAAAGGTCAAGGCCATTGATTTTTCTCTCCCTTTTCATCCTCACTTGCCTGGGCCAGTCCAGTTGTTTACCTGTCTCTAGATAACAGAACTTTCACAGCTGTTACTCCACACACTGAAAGGGAAAATCAGAATGGCTGAGTTTTGGGAGCTGAAAGCTCCTCACTGAAGAATTAGATTTATTTACATTGATGGCTTCCCATTGCATAGTCTTTCCATTTTTCCTTTTAGCAACGTGTCAACCAAAAAGCCATTTTAATTGTCCCTATTCACATTCACTTTGCTTCTTGTGTTACTCTCATTTTGAGCAACAAGTCATGGAAACCAGGCCCAATCTGCTTTTTGTTTCACTTATAAATGGGACTACAGCTATTTATTTAAATATTTCAATAGGTACAAAACTATTCCTGTTAAGAAACAGAAATCTCTTTGTTTGTTACATATTTTTTTGGTGATACTCAAAATCAATACTTTAACCCTGGCTTTAAATAGAAATGCAATTTTCCTGTTGTTTGGACTACCTGATGTTCAGACGTCTGCTGTTGCCATAGCTCCCAGGAAGAAGCTGGAACTTACTGGTAGATCCACGGCTGAGCTGGAAACAACCACTTCACCCCTCCCTGTAAACAACCATCCCACATCTCCCTGTGGACGATGCTGCGGGGCTGAGGTAGGAAGAGCTTCAGTCTTTTTTGGGTTGGGTTTTTTTTTGTGTCACCCCACAGAGGCCGGTCCGGGGGAGGCTCAGGGGGTTCCTTTTGGCCAGTGACCCATGGCCGTGGGGGGACACACCACCCAGCGGGGACCCCACGGCCAAGGGGGTCCCAGGCTGAGGAGGGACCCACCACAGGGCCTGGCTGCTGCCATGGTCCTCACTGAGGGGCCTGATCCAATCCGGGGGGCATCGTGGGGAGCAGCCTGTGGGCAGGGGCAGCCCAGCAGAGCCCAGAAGGGCCTCAGGGGGAGAGAAGAGGGCGGGAAGTGCCTTCCCCATGGGGAAAGGCTGAGGGAGCTGGGGCTGTTCAGCCTGGAGGAGGTTGTGCGGAGACCTCACAGCACCTTCCAGGATCTGAAGGGGCTACAGAAGCTGGAGAGGGACTCTTTGGCAGGAACTGTAGTGACAGGACAAGGGAAAGTGGCTTCAAACTGTAAATGGGGAAATTCAGGCTGGATATTGGGAGGAAATTCTTCCCTGGGAGGGTGATGACGCACTGGCACAGGTTGCTCGGAGAAGGTGTGGCTGCTCCCCGGGAAGTGCTCAAGGCCGGGTTGGACGGGTTTTGGGGCACCCTGGTCTAGCGAGAGGTGTCCCTGCCCGGGCAGGGGGGTGGCACTGGATGACGCCTCAGGTCCCCCCATCCCCAACCCCTCCATGACTCCCTGACAGGACCCGGCCCCGCCCACCGCGGTCACGTGACACACCCCCGCCCGACACGTGACTCGCCTGACCCGGAAGTGGCGCGCGGGGGACGCTGACGCTGGAACAAAGATGGCGGCCCGCGGCGCTGGGGCCGTGCTGGGGCTGCTGCTGCTGCTGCTCAGCGCGGGCCCGGCCCGCGCCCGCGTCCATCACCTCACCCTCAAAGTAAGGTCTGCGCCGCCCCTGGCCCCGCTGGCTCGGCCCCCGGGTGCCCTGAGGGGAGCGGTGAGGCCGGCCCGGCCTGCGCACCTCCCGCGGGCCGGGATTGGTCTCCCCACGTCTCTATCTTCGTCCTGCTGCGTGCCCCGACCCTTCTTTCTCTTCGCTTCTCTCTGAGCTTTCCCCCTGCGCCTCAGCCCGCCCGGGCCCCGCCGTGTTCTGCTTTTGCCGTTATCCTCCCGCTCCCTCTGGCCGCATCCCCATAGTCCCGTCCCGCTTATTCTTGCCGCCTGTTTCTTAGCCGTGGGTAAAGCGTGTGAAGGGGCCTTAGAATTGTGGTGGTTTGAAGGTGCAACTGCTTCACGTTCCGTTAAAAGCGATGTGATAAGAAAGGGTTGAACGTGAGCTGAGGGAGAGGTTTCTGAAAGGGGATTTTGGTTGAGTTCCTTTTAGCTGTGTTCTGCAGTGGCCTTCCTATCCTGGTCGCTCTGAAGGGGGTTTGACTGCCTTACCGCCCTTCCAGATGCAGCTGCTTTGCACTAACCAAGCAAATAGTAGAGGCTGAGGAAACTAATGCTGACAGCTTTCTGTTTTGTTGCCATAGACTCCTGGGTGTGCTTTGAAGGAGTGATGTGTCATCCTGTGACTATATTTGAGAAAAACTAGTTATTCAGGGTTGTTGATGAGAAATGGTGGAGGTCAGAGTGAAGATGTGATGCTGCCTGTTGTGCCCTGCATGAGCAGCTGCACAATTGCTGTGGGGCAGAAGACCTGTGCACTTGGGGTGGTGTTTTTTAATGGCTTCTGTGTAGCTCATGGAAAGCTCTGTAAGTCTTCAGAATTGAAATTATGTTTTGGTTGTCAACAATACGCAATATTCTGCCAGTAAAGACATTGGAAGAAATAATAAAGTGGTAAATGACTGGAACCTGCATTACTGTGCTGTTGTAGCAGTTTAGGGAGAATCCAGGACTTTGCAGGAATTCCACCTCAGGCTTTGGCATACGGTTATTGCTGGGAGGTGTTCATGTCTTACTTGTGGGAAATTTTTCAGACTGCATAGCTGTTTAAGGTGCAACCACATGGCTATTGTTGTATTTCAGGAAAAGTAAACTTTTTCCTGAAGCAGTAAATTAGGAGGCTTGTGCTGGTTACATCACTGTTTTGAGCAATTTGTGATACACAGTTGAGTGCTGCAGGATTTCTCCTGGGGTGTTTCTTTACCCTTATGTAGAAAACTTTCCAGCTTGCCTCAAGCAAATGTTCTCAGCAGGAAACATCGTGGCTTTTAGTCCCTGTTCGGGACTGCCTGGATCAATTCCTAAATCCTGTTTGCTGTTTTTTCCCATTACAGTGGGGCATGGGTTTGGTTTTGCAGGTGTTTTGTGCGAGTTGCAGTACTGACCTACCAAGGGCTGTGAGAAGTAGCAGTGAGTTAATGCCTTTGCCCACCTCCTTTATAAACATGAGCTTTATTGTTAGAGCAGTCTCTCCCTTCCTCATTCATCCCCTGCTTTACAGCCTTTATGTAAACATCAGGTTCCAACAACTGAGCCTTTTCACAATGAAATCTCCTTTCTGGTGTTCTTGCCAGTTGCTCCTGCTTTGCTTGCAAGTGTGCCTTGACACTGAGCCAAGCTAAAGGCCACGGTTTCGTGGGAGTGTTTGATATTAAATTTCCTCAAACAAGCTGTTATTGCTTAATTCAGAATAGCTTCATTCTTGTGTCTTTGTAATTACCATGCTAATGTGAAGCTTTTTTGTTGTCAGAAAAACAAGCCACAGTCTGAGCAGTTTCCTGTTCTAAAAATAATGTTTTATCTTTATAAAAGTGTAGAAAATAGTTTATTTTTTGTGAGTTAGAGAAATGATTTGCTTGAATCTTGCTGTTAAACTGACCTTGCCAGAGATGACACTCTTTAGTAGTAATTGTTATCAGCTTCGTTAGTTTAATGAGATATGTAAGAAACCTAAAACACCTCAACTAACAAACCCAACCCCCTACAAGAAAAACCACTACAAAAACGGGAAGTTATGGAAGACCAACAGAAACAATTTTCAGAGGATTCCAGAAGTAGCTGTAGTTGAAATGTTTCTCTTGACCAAAAACAAGGCCTTTGTCAGATATGGAGTTATAGAGAAAATGCTGGTTTTCAGTGGTTACTTGTAGATATCTGTGGCCTTTTAGTGTTGATAGGTTTCAGACTTCAGTAGCTCAGGTTGAAAATACCTTTTACAATAATTCACTTAGTCTTACACAAATTATAAGCCTTGCTATTAGTCTCACACAAATAATAAGATTCTTTCCAGGTAAGGGTAAGCACTCTCTGGTGGAAGTTCCACTGCACTGATGGATCCCAATTAGACAGTGTGATCCCAATTAGATTTAGGGTAAAATGATAGGGAATATTTTTCTGCACATTCTGAGCTACAGGATCATGGATTCCACTTCCCTGTAACGTTATTCAAATATTGCAGGACCACTTTTTATTCTAAAGGAGTGGAAGAACAGGGGAAGATTTTTATGGAAACAAGCTTGAGAACTTTGGGTATTGGTTTGCCTGTAGCCTGTTAATGACGAGTCCCAGATCATCTATTCTCAGCAGGGCAGGCTTAATTTTCAGTGCATCCTATGTAAATTAAATTAATGTGTGTGTTAACAACTTGGATGCTGAAGTATTCACTTGTATGTGTTGACACCTTTGTTGTAAACTTAAATATTTCTGAAGTCAGTAGTTGAGTGATTATAAGTAAAATATGGGTTCTTTCAACCCCTTAAACCTTAGACAACTAGTAGTAAGCCAGTGTCTTTAGGCTGTCAATATGTGGAGCAATAGATGCTCTCGCTGTTGCTTGGTGGCAACTGGTGACAGTGTGTGTGTGGGATCATGTGAAGCTGAAGGATTTGTGAACTAAATCTGTAAACTCAAAGCTGAGATAAAACCAGGGAGGAAAGTGGTGTGTGTTGTATATTAATTATCTGCTGGTGGTGGGGAGCATATCAGTAAATTAGCAGAGTAAATCACTTAAATTGAACTGAAGAGCTCTTGCAAGTGTTCTGAATTGAGCAGCTGCCTCTAGTCACGTTTGCAAGGTACAGAACACCTTGTGACTGGATGACACTGTGTCCCCCTCAGATTCACCCAAATTCTGCTCTGTCCAGATGGGGTTAAATACAGCTGATGTGCCCTGTAAAGAGCCAGGATTAATTTTCTGTTCTGACTGGGAAATTACATGGGATGCAGTATTAGAGGAACCAGATGGGCTCTTGTTTTGAGCACGTTCCATGACCTAGAACCCCAAGACAGCAGAGCTGTAATACTCTGTTGAACAAAGCATCTGCTGGAAGCCCTATGTCACTTAATTTTTTTTCCTCTTCTGAGCACTAAGGGAACCATCTGGTTATTTGCCAGGTTAACTTGATTCTATTAGGATGATCTTATTACAGCTAGATTACAGGTTAGCTGTGTCAGGATTAGTGCCCTGCTTTACAGTGAGTTATATTTATGAGTTGGGAGCATTTTGTGCAGAGATGTCAAAATCAATACTGGGGTAGAGGGAGAGGAAGAACTTTTTGTACTTGTACATTTCGTAGCTCAGTCTTCCAGGACTGTCTCCAGAACAGTTTGCCTTTAGCAGCTGACTTCTCTTTCTAGAGTATTCTGCAATCTGATTATCTTTTCCTAGAAGAAGCAGGAGGAAGAAACTTTTTTTTTTAGTGCCGACTTGTCAAATGTTTTAAATTCCATTTTAAATTTGATCACTGTATAGTGTTGCCTTGTTTCTGCTTTTCTTCCAATTAATGGCCCAGTACATTTGAGGGACCAGCTACAGACATTGGGTGTGACCTTTTGGCATCTGATGTGGCGGCTGTGTGTGACATCAACTACTTTTCATGTGAGGTCCTTCATGGCCTCCTTATTTAAAAAAAAAAATTAAAGCTCACTGTACTTGAACCTTTATCAGCTGAGCAGGGCATGAGAAGAGATCAATTGCTATGGTTTCCTTGCCAGACTGAGAGGAAGGAAATTATTCTGCAGCTAAACTGGGAGTAGAGGAGGGAATTAGAATTTTCCTGCTAGAGATGCTAACCCAAGTAATTCTGTTTTCAGTATTTATTCTATTCTTATTTTTTATTTATTTTATGCCAAACATCATTTGGAGGTATAGGACTACATACAAAACTTTATTTTCTCACATAGTTTTCCAGTGTTTTAGTGTTTGCCTGTCCAAACACTGACCCTGCCTAACACAGATGATCTGAGGGGATGACAATGCATTTGCTAAACACTTTGCCAAACCCCAGCTCTCAGTCAGGTAAGATCCCCAAAGTCACCTATTTCCTCTCGGTCTGTGGCAATGACAATAGCCAGCATTCAAACAATAGCTGTCTTGATGTGTCTGCAGTCACTTTGGGGGATTTTGCTACATCTTGTTTAATCAGTGATTCCAGATGTTTAAATTCTTTGAGAATTTTGCTTGCATATCTCCCAATAGCATAGCCAGGCAGAGACATGTCTGTTTAAAGTTCTTGCTGTTCAGGTTATTGGAAAAGTTGGTCCATTCCAATGAAATAGTTGGTTACATCTGAAGGTGTCCTGAAGAAATTTGCTGTTTGTGTAATTAGATATTTTGCATGAATATTCAAGTGTCATCACTTGCCCTGCTTCCCCTTTGCTGCAGCAGATGACTCTGCATGTATTTGTAAACTTGCTTTCCTTTCTAACAGGATGATGTGAGGCAGAAAGTGCACCTGAATACTTTTGGCTTCTTCAAGGATGGTTTCATGAGAGTCAGTGTCAGCAACCTTTCCCTGAAGCCAGCATTGGGCCCTGATGACATGGACAGTTTATCAGTGAGTTCCTTCCTATGAAGCCTCCTGTGAAATTGCCCTTGCACTGGTGACCTCCACTTGTCTCGGGTGTCAGATCCAAACTTGTGATGCTGTTGGCTTTGCTTCCCATCATGAGCCAATTATGAGGATCTGTGTGTTGAGATTTATCCCTGAGCACTCCCCATTCTGCTTTAAGGATGAACCTTTAACTTACTGGATCCTCTGCTGAACTCAATGCACACATCTGTAACTTACATTGAACATCAATCTCCTAAGCAATCCTCTGATGAGAGGTTTTTTCATACTGTGTCCTGTTGCACTGCAATTCAACTTGGGATCATTGTGTCAGTAGGTTTCCAGAACAGTGACAGTCTTATTTTTAAGAGAACCCTAGTATTACATATTATATTAGGGGTTTTAATAGACTGAAATACTAGATTAGATAACAGACCTGAATTCTTACTCTGTTGCACAGTTTCACCTCTTTATTGTTATAAAAGTATTAAATGTTTTTTATCAAGCAAAACCATCTGGAATAATACTGAAATAAGTCAAAATGTTCAGAGACAGAAGGTACTCCAGATTTAGTTTGGGTTTGAATCATGATATGTTTTTTCTTGGTGGATATGGACGAGTTTGTTATATTTGAGTGTATTTTTCTGTCTAATTAGATGATGAGAAAAATACCTGGATTTTGCCTTAAATGTAGGTTAGTTTGTTTAGAAAGCAGTATCTTTGACTCTTTCAGTAGTGATTTGGCTTCGAATTGACAGATTCCTCTCAATTTTCTCATAGGTGGGATTCAGCTTGGACCGAATAAGGAATGAGGGTTTCTCCACTTACCTGGTAAGACTAAGAGAAGTGAACTTGCTTTTCTAGGCTGGGACGTCTCATATTCTACCTGACTCTGGGAATGGTTGGAAGAAATGAAAAAAAAAAGATGGGAGGACTTTAGACATGGGTGGGATGCAAAGGATAATTTGGATTTACAACTTGCTGGACTAAGAATGGTAACTTCTGCCTGGAGGGGAACATGTCCAGAGGGCACTTCATAGATGTTTTGTTCGTGTTACCAGGATGAACAAGTGGATTACTGTATCTTGAAGAAGACACCAGAACCAGATGTCTCTGTTGTAATCTTGCTTCTGGAGATACAAACTGAAGTGTGAGTAAAGACCAGACAAGACATTTTAAATTTACTTCTTTAGTTGAAGACAATGTAACACTTGAGATTTTTTTTCAAGGGCTTGGAAAGCTGCTGGAAAAGATGTGGGTTGTTCTTTTTAAGGGGTTACATGAGAGTTGAGGGGAGGTGAGTGTAAAAGTAAAACATCTGCAGTATAAAATGGTCCAGAAATTCTTCCTGCATGTTGGAGGGGTAGAGGGACAGCAGGCAAAAGCAGCCTACCTTAATTGTGCTGAACACATGAGCTTTGATGTCTTGGGTCACTTTTGCACTCAATGTGCCATTTTATTGTTTGTCTTGAATTATCTTTTCTTATGGAAGTACCTTCAAGTCTGCATTGCTTTCTTCTGCAAGAGCGCATGTGTGGTAACATAGTTTCTAGTGAGACTCTGCTTACCAAAGCTGAAGAAACTTAATTTTCTTCATCTGCTCTTGTATTTCATGTAGAGATAGAGTGTGACTTCTTCCACAATGATCAGTTCTGTTATAAATCATGATCTGGTTCTTGCCTGTTCTTTGTGGTACAAAAAACAAGTCAAGACAAGTTGATTTTCCTTTATTGGGTATGTGTAGGCTGTGACAAGTATCCTCTTTAAAAATGTTGTTTTACTTTCATTTTGTAATAAAACCTCTTTGTTTCTTTAGTGTGAAAGTACGGTTCTCTTCAGAAGCTGCTTCTTTGTTACCTAAAATTTTATTTGTGTCTGAGGCAAATGGTACTGCCTTAAATACCAAGCTGATAAAAACTTCTGAACCGAGCAGTGATTCTGATAAAAATCCTGCAAAGACCAACGAAAACACAGATGGCAAAGGTAAGCCAGCTAAACCTGACCTGTGTGTGCTCTCACTGCTGATTCCTTATTGCTGTGCATCCAGCACTGAGTTCTGGTCATTTTCTGGGGTCCCCTTGGGCTAGACCTTAATGTACATCCTGTGTAAACCTGTGCACAGAGCTGCCTTTGGGGCTGGAGTCTCCTGCTCAGTGATTTGTCTTCACCAGTCCTGTTGATCCACCAGAGACACAATGAGTGTTGGAGACCTTCGGTGAGGAGGGATTGATTAACAACTTGGTTGTCTATTGTCTGGCAAAAAGAAGGCTAAAGGGGGAATTTTATGGCCACCAACAACTAGTTGAAGGAAGTTTAGGAGGACAATGATTTCAAGCAATTTTTAGTAGTGGCACACAATGTCTGTTTCCCTTTATTAAGTCTTGGATGCCTCAGGTGGGATGTTAGGATGGAAAATAAGCAAAATAAATAAGATACCTTTCCTAAGCAGGTATTCCAGCATTGTAGCAGATCATTTGTGCAATCCAGTCTCCATCTTTTGCGGTTTTAAATTCTTGACTGAGTAAAACCAGGACCAACAAGATACAGTTGACACCAGGCATGCTTTGAGAGTCAAAAGTTGGGTTTAATGTCTCCACAAGTCCTTTCCAGCCAATGTTTGTATGAGTCTGTGTCTGTCTAAGAGTTGAACTCTATCACTTAGAAACTATGGGGAGGGAGAAGTAACTATACCAGTAATCCTTCCAGGAGGCACAAACCTTTGGCTTCCAGACCAGCAGACAAAACAATTTTATAATCTCAACTCTAATGGGATTAGCTCATGTTATCCCTTCCTGGCAGAGTTTAGACTTCAGATCAGACTGCTAAGCAGTCTGATCTGGAGTAGTCTGAGTCTGTCTTGGCCTGTCACGTTCACAAGCTTTGATACCACTCAAAAGCTTGCACAGCTGTTCTAACAAGTCAAGAACCAAGGATGGATGGCACTGGAGATAGTGGATCTGAGAGCTGTAGTTTTGCTTTCTCTGGTATGAAAAGTGTAGCATGAGCATGGACAGTGCACTGAGGTGTGGGAGCCACAAGCAAAGCTCAAGTCTTGAACTTCTGCTTCCTGGTAGGAAGGGATGACCTTGTGTTTGAAAAGCTTCTTATAGGAGTAGAGTCAAACTGGGAACTTGCCATGCTGCTCTACTGAAGGCTCATGTCACCTCAAGTTCAGAAGAAATGCTGACCTGGCAGGTCACCTATGCTTTTGTGCTTTGTTTGTTTGTATTTTTACTGGGAGCTTAGTGGAAAGCTGTGAATTTATTCCTTCCTCATAATTAATTAGGATTTCCTTATGTTTGGTAGGACATGTATTAATGCTCAGATTGAGATTAACAGTACTCAGTCATAACATAAAAAGTCAGAGCTGTAGCTTGCATCTGGTTTAGGTCTGCACCACTCTCACCAGAGGGGTTGGAAAGATTTCTGAGGTAGGCTTTTGTAGGAGGTGTAAGAGTAGAGAATCATATCCTGGCATTTGAGGATGCATGCAGAATGAATGCTGGCTGTGGGAAGAGTCCTGTGAGAGTAAGGAGAGACTGGGAAAGAATCTCTGTTAATGATTAGCTGGGAAACTGCCACGCAGACAAGTGTGGGAAGATGTGAGTAAGGTATTGACAACATGGTGATTTCTGAGGATGTCTAAATGCAAACACTAAATGTACCATTAATACTTTTATCTGTAGGTAAGAAGTCCAAACGAAGTACAACATCCTCCAAGGTAAGAAATTAACTGGAGTTCTCCTTCAAAAATATCCTGAGGGGATATTGTGGTATAATCATAGCCAAGAAGTGGAGAGTATTTGCTGTTGCTCTCAGCTTCCACTGTAAATATACAGAATGCAAATTTGATTGTCTGGTCAATGTAGCCAAATGTTTTAGTTACCTGCTTAAGAAAATCTAAAGGTCTCTTTTCCTTTTCCCAGAGCATGGTAGAACAAGAACATCCTGTTCACAATGACAGAGGAACGTTTTCATTTCAGGTAGGGTGTCTGTCAGTGTCTAAACACAGTTCCTTCACTGTCCTACTTTGGAAAAGTGGAAGTCTGGTATATAGATGTCTCTCTGATAACAAGAGTTTGCCTGAAAATTTACTGAACTAAGCATCAATGATGGAAATCTTTCTTTATAAGTTGTGGGAGCTGCTTTTAAGTTGGCTTTGGTGTGATGCTGTTCTAAATATCATAGTGTATGAGCCTCAGCGTATTAAAGTTCACTGTGATGCCAGTAGTGCATATTGCTGATAACAAATAGCTGTAACCTGACTGATGACTCAAGGGGAAGATCCTCTGAAACCAGATTAATGCTTTGTTTGATCACCCTGGTTCACTTGTGATGGTTGGTTACTATAAAACAAACCCATTTTAAATTCTGTTGTCTGACACAAATCTCATTTCCAGAGCTATCACAATTTGCATAGTTAGGGGAGGAACAGAAGAGCTGCAGGGCAAGTATAATAAAAATTTTATGCTTCACCATGTCAAATATATGATACTTCTGGTTGTCTTTTCTCTGTGGTGAACCAAGTTAAGCACTGATACTTAACAGGCTTGGATTACCAGAGTTCATAATCCTAGATGGGTGCAATGATTTTGCATCTGGAATTCTGTTGAGACTTCCAGATGTGCTGGTATCCTCAGAACAGTCTGTTTGCTGAAGGGAACCAGCTGACCTCAAATGACTGACTTCTTTCATGCTTCAGTGGAGATGACTTCCTACCAGGGCAACCCTGTTGTGAATGAGAAGAATGCTGACTTTTCTCTTCCTTATTTTCAGTTCTTCTTTAGCATCAGCTCGGATGAACAAGAAGGTCTCTACAGCCTGTATTTCCATAAGTGTGTTGGCAAGAAAGGGCTGGCTAATGATCAGCTGCTGTTTAGTCTTGATGTGAGTATGGCTTCTAAAGGATGATTAACTCATTCACTTAGACTGCAACATCCAGCTTCCAGCTCCAGCTTGTAACCAAGCACACACTGCGCTTGAGTGCACATATGGGGTGGGAAGGGATTCAGAGTTGTGTGCCAGTCTCTGCAGTGGCATCTCTGGAAGAAGTGACTACTGTAAAAAGAATTAAAATATTGGTTTTGCAGAAATGCCTGAAAAGCTGAAGGCAGAATGTGGGCTGGGTTCAGTCCACACAGTTGTGACCTGATGCTGTAACGAGATGGGAGCTGCAGCAGCTGCTTGTGTTTTGCTGCACTCAAAAGTTGCTTTTCTCTTTACATGATTGCAGATATTAAGGGTGTTGCTGCAATGTAAATTGTTGGTATTTGAATTCAGTGTTTTTGCTTTTCCTGGCCTAATTAAAGATGTGTTTGTATGGTGTTAATTACACATCCTAAAGGCAATATGTTCTAGCAAATGTCTCATCTCTTTTGACGTACAAGGGTTTGGTCCTATGTGGTTTTGGTCATTATCAGAGCTTGGGCTTTCTCTTTTTTCTCTTTCCTGTGCTCATGCTGATGTATAATGAGCTGGTCTGGTAGGAATCCTCTCACTGACTGAGGTACCTCAGCCGGATCAGCCCCTGAACTACTTTTTACACATCTGTGTTAATGCTACTGCAAGGGAACATGGAGGTGATAAAGCTTAGCAGCCCTAAGTTGACTCAGACTACTTTAAATCTGCTTCTGAAGTTGTATGTTCAGAAGATCACCTTTCCTGAGTTGCTGTTTGTCACTTTGACCCACTGAAGAAAATGGAAAGAGAAGAAAACCTGGATGATTGATCTTCTGGGATGTACTTAGAGATGCAGGACAGCTTCAGTACTTCAAACCAGACTTGGTGCATTGTTTTACTGAAGTCATAGCACATATGACTAAGCCACTTAGGGGTGTATATATAGGATGCTAAATAATGCTTCTGTTTTCTCACTCACAGGATAATAGGCTGGCAGCCTATTGTAGATATTGTTTCTGAATTGAAGGTGGGCAAATTCTGATGTTTGGTAGAGAGAACAACTGTTCTTTGGGAAAATTACTTTGCCTTTCTGAATTATGTTGCATAACTGAAGCATTGTTTTCCAAGGGGATTATTCTTGTGGGAATAGTTTTGCAAAATATTTTGAGATTCTTGAGGATAAAGAGTAGGTTTTGGTTTTTTTCTCTGAGTCTCATAAGTCACCACTTCAGAAACGCTCATTTAAAATTAGTGGATTTGATTGCAAAATGTAATTGTTAACTCCGTGCTTTAACAAAAATTTTTTTTTCAACTGTACACATAACACACTTTTAATATTCAGATAGATATTACGGAAAAGAATCCTGAAAGCTACCTCTCAGCAGGTGAAATCCCATTGCCCAAACTTTACATTTCCATGGCTATCTTCTTTTTCCTGTCTGGGACTGTATGGATCCACGTACTTCGTAAACGCAGGTAAGTTCAGTGTCTGTGACACATAGGGGCCTACCTTGTTTGATTTTTATTTTTCATTCCTCCTCTTGTAATGCCCAATTCACAGTCATATTTAATCACTTAAAACTCCAAATCTGGCTCAGTATTGTATGCTTAATACACACAGTTTATATTTGAAAACTGCTTCAGTCAGTATTGTTATTTCAGACTGTCATGCTAAACTTATCAAGTCTTATGTTGAAAGTTCTTCAGGTAGTGTGTGGCAAAAAATAAACAGGAAATTCCTGTTGATGATGTCAAAAGGAGATGACTTTGAAAATCAATAACAAGAAAAAATTGATCACTTTTTTCATATGGGAAATGGCAACTTACGGCCTAAGAGCCGTAAATATTTTGATTGTGGTTTGAGTTACGTTTAGCAAATTTTCTAACAGTTGAGATATGTGTATATATATGCAGGATATTCTTATTAATTAATAATTTTAATTACCCCAAGCAGTAAAAATCAGGGGTTTAGAACATGAAGTTGAAATATTGCTCAGGATGTTGCACAAACTTGGACTTCAGCATTAAGAGGAATCTTTTTACACTAATGGTCAGCTCAGCCTGGGAGCGACTGCTTGACACTTACAGGTTTTAAAGAAATATCCTTGGAAACTGAAATTTGTACTGCTGGCTTTTAAGTAATGCTCTTCCTTCTTTTTTTTCTTCCCAGAAATGATGTATTTAAGATCCACTGGCTCATGGCAGCCATTCCTTTCACCAAATCATTGTCCTTAGTCTTCCATGCGGTGCGTACAACATCTCTGCCTGAAGTTGTTCAGCTGGGAAGTAGAAACAGGGAATCCAGGACATGCTGTTAGGGAAATTGGCTTTGGAGAGGGGACAGTGGGAGGGAGACCTGGTCTTAATACTAAGAGCATTAGAACTGCAGCTCTTTGGTGGAAGTGTTTGTTTTTCATCAGTGAATTCTGACTTTAAATACAAGTGAGATCATGGCCTGAAGTGTTGAAGCAGCAAGGGTTGGGGGTTGAATGAGTTCCACACATTTTAATGTTTCAGCCATCTGTGGCTGGCCTGAAGGCTTGAGCTGTGCTGCTGCTTCAGCTCCAGGGCTTGCAGTAAATATTAATAAATTAAAACCTTGATGAATGTTTGTAAAATTCAAGGGCAAGGAAGTCTTATGGTGTATGGCAACAGACCTCACCTTATCAGCTCTGAGACTTTCCATAGATAACGTCTCTGTTGAATTGTGTTGACTTTCCCTTTCCACTGGAAATAGCTCATGAACAAAGGTAACGGCAAGCATTTAATCATTCAGTGTTTATGCCAGCCCTGATCTTCACCTTCATGTCCATGGTATTATACCTGCTACAAGTATTTTTGGCATCTAATGAAATGAATCTGGCTTCCAGTGAAAATGAAACTAGCAAGCCTCTAGTCACCGAATGGAATTGAACCTGAAGAATGAATGAATAAATAGGTTCCAACTGCAGTTGTTTCACTACAGTTAAGCAGGGGAGTTGTGTGGGAAGGATGTAGATTGTACAAGACACATCCACTAGCACTTGGGAAATAGAGCAAATGGAAATTACCTCATTGTTGCTAAACAAAAGTAGAACGTGTTGGGAGGAAGTGTTCTCTAAATGTGACAGAGCTGGGTTTGTACATGCTGACTGTAAAGTGAAACTGGATGTGAATGTGGAGCAGACCTGTTTTTAGAGGGTGGGGTGTCAAAGAGCAGCTTGTCAAGTGCTGTGTTTTCTGCTTCCAGATCGACTATCACTACATCTCTTCTCAGGGATTCCCCATTGAGGGCTGGGCTGTTGTTTATTACATCACTCACCTGTAAGTATGTCAGAAGATTGATGTGATAGATTCAAATTGCCACTGGGGCTGTCTCCCTTCTGAACAAAGTGGGAAATCATTGTGTTCTCATTCAGACCACCAAAGACTCAGCAATCTGCCCTGTGTGAAGGGGAAAGCTCCACTTACAGAGGGCAGCTGCAGGGAATTGGCACTTCTGTGGGTGGAGTAAGAGGATAACAAATGCTTTACCTTTCTTTGTTCACACTAATATTCAAGTATCTAATTTGTTCTTGGTGTGAATGGTGAGTGGATACAGCTGCCAGTGTTTGCTGCTGTTCACAATGCTGAATGGGTGACTCTCCCAGGAAAAGATGGCATATATTGTGAATGAAGCCTAATACTGCTCTGTGATACACAGTTGTAGCAAGTACATCTGCTTCACTATTGTGGGATGGATAAGTGCTTGCCAGAATTATGGATAAGGAAAGCATTTGTTTGGGTTTGTGGCTTTATTGGCTGTGGGAGAAACCTGGGCAGAAGAGGAAGTGTGATAAAAGAAAATAAAGTCTCTCACTGCAGTGTCTGTTTCTCTTCCAGACTGAAGGGAGCCCTTCTGTTCATCACTATCGCCCTCATTGGCACAGGCTGGGCTTTCATTAAACACATCCTGTCAGATAAAGACAAAAAAATTTTCATGATTGTCATCCCACTTCAGGTGAGGACCGAGCTGTGCTGATACTTCCTGTCTTGTGGGAGAGCTGCTTGTGCAAACTGGAAAAGGCTGTGAAAGCTTCACACAGTACCATGTAGTTCTTGCTTGTATGAGCCTATTGGTTATTTCCTAGTCCAGAAATTACTGTAATTCTCCCAATTTTTCTTCCATAGTGATCAAACAGTTTCAGCAAATGAAAACTGGCTGTAGGAATGGGGCAAAACTTGGGCTGGAAAACAATGCTGAACTACTAAGTAGAGGAATTGAATTAAAGTTGTCACTGCTGAAATGCTTGCTGAATGGCTTAATGAAATAAAAAATGGGAAAACCAAGACTTTTGGGCCTGTTGGGTCAGAGGGAAGCATTCCCAGTTGTTCAAAGTGGTCAGTGCTGGTCTCCTACTGCAGGAACTGAAGTGCATAGGAGAGCAGCACTTCTGATTGTTGTATGTAGAAGAGATTTTCTGCCTTTCCAGATGAAATTCCTTACCAGAGGTATATATAATTAGTGTTTGAGGCTCTTACAGAGCTCAGGTGTGGAGTACAAAAGATGGTCAATAACCAGTCTGAATTACTGGCTTTATTTAGAACTACATGTTTGCACTATTGGCTGTATGTGCCACACAGTCCTGTTTGTGTTTCAATAAGTACATTTTGCTCCTTTTATCTCGACTGATACAGTAGATTCAGCACAGTATATAACAAAAGAACTATTTCCTGAATGTCAGCAGGAATGAGTTCCTATCAGTTTTATTTCTGTAAATCTTGTGAAGATGCTGCTGAACGTGTGACTTTTGGATGTAGATCTGTAGAAAAAGTATTGATGTTACTGACTGGGCTTTTGCTGAATTGGCAGCCCAGCTGTAGTGGCTCCTTGGGCAGTTTCTAAACCATGACCCATGTCTTGTTGTGTAGGTACTGGCAAACGTGGCCTACATTATCATAGAGTCAACAGAGGAGGGGACGACTGAGTATGGACTATGGAAAGAAATCCTTTTCCTGGTGGACTTGCTGTGCTGTGGAGCCATCATGTTCCCAGTGTTATGGTGAGTTGCTGTATGTGAAAAACATGTGAACTAATGGGCATCGACAGCTCTGCCAAAGTAGAAGAAGTCAGTGGTCCTGTGGAGTCAAGCATTCTGTTAGCTTTTATAAACCTCATCAGCCTTAACATTTCAGTCTAGTGCTGTGAAAGACGCTTCTTTTGGGATATTAGAGTGGGGATAAGGTAAGGTGGGTGGCAGTTTGTGGCCAACACTGTGCAGACTGTGGGTGCTTTTGAAACTTGAAATTTGCAGAAGTGTTGACTCTCTAAGTTGAAAAATGGGATTTGGCTTCACTGACTGAGATTAGATACTTGACTGCTAAATTTCAAAGCAGCAGTGTTGTCTAAGATCAGGGCTGCCTTCAAGCAGAGTAGCTGCATGTTTATTTGACTGTTTATAAGAAATAATCCCACGGGGAGCATTTCCCCGCCCTTCCTTCCACTCTACTTGGCAAGGAATAATGTTGGTTATATAAAACTCGACCAAAACAGAGATAATTCAGATAAACACTATTGTTGCTGCTTGCCAGTTAGCCAGAACATTTATCTTCTAAATGCATTTTGTCTTAATTGGATAAACAGCTGGGTTTAAAGGAGGATATCAAGGAGCTTCTGGCTCCTTGGTTAATAAACACAGAATATTCTTCTTTTTCTCCAGTATCTCCATTATTTTTTTCTGAAATGCAGATTATATAAATGTCTGGTAACATGTCATCACTCTGGAGTATAACTCTTGAGTGCTTCAGAGAAAGGTGTCGCTCAGTAGATGGAAATAAGCTTCAGCTTGACTTGTGAAGGTGGGCTTCAACTGTCCTTCCCTTCCCCTACACACTCCTGGTGGCCTTTTGCCAAGGCTGAGAGATGTCTTCCAAGAAATTTGCACTACCCACTTGTCCTTCCCCTTGCTCCAGTCAAAGTGATTCAGCTCTGAGGTTGAGAGCATTTGGCAATGGTAATTAAAAACTCAGGGATATTAACTTCAAATGCAGAGGGACTCGATTTCCTCGATAAAGGTGACTTCTGCAGCATCGGGTAGCAGGTAGTTCCTGCTATCCGATGCTGCAGTCTGTATGTCCAACCTAGTGAGGTGTTGGTACAAAACTTACTTTCCATAAAGGAATTGTATCTGAAGAACAAATGGGAGCTGTCTTGTGACTGTTTATGGTGTGCAGCCAGTGTTCCTGCATTGCCATGGTGCCAACATAAACTGGCAGTGAAGCCCCTGACACAAAATCCTGCCCTTTTTTCCTCTGGATAGTGTCACTGCAGCTGGTGGGATGACTCATGTGAGCAAGGTGACTAAGACTTGGCCCCTGAATTTACATTCCTGCAGGGTAGTTTCTGTTACGTAAGTTGCCTATGTAGACATGTAAGCTGTAATCAACTATTTAAATGAAAAGAGCTTAAAAGAGCAGTAAGATGCCAAATGCTTGGCAGTACTTTGAAGAGTAGCTCAGCTTAATTGTACAAGTGGAAAGCATTATGCCGGAAAATGCCCCAGTTTCTCACTCTGCTCCCTCCCTCCCACAAAGCTTTCTGTAGGCTGAAGTAGGTTTTGGCAATCTGCTTTCTTAATTCCAAGGAAACAGAGATACTTGAGCTGACTGCCTGAGCTGGGGGCATGAGGGTGAAGTGTGTGCAGTTCTAAGCACACTTAATTATGAGCATAGTCCAGCCATAAAGAGCTAACAAAACTGGTCAGTGATCTAGAGGACTACTTTAAAAAGGGAGTCTAAATCTTATCATTAATCTGTTCTTTATTTTTATTTTTCAGGTCAATAAGACATTTGCAAGAGGCTTCAGCAACAGATGGGAAAGGCAAGTAATCTGTATTCTTTCTCCTCTTTTATGCTACATGTTATAATGCCAGAATTTCAAACACGTGATGCTGATTTAAAAACCAAACTAAGACTATAAATCTACACTGTATTAGTGTCACTCTGCTTTTCCTCAGTGGGCTCATGGGAATAACTTTTGGAAAATGACCTTTTAGTTGTATTGCTTTGATTATCAGAACTGGAACATGTAGCCCATTCTCTGCTACTTGCACAGCTCTCGGTGCTCGAGCTAGACATGACATCTAGAGCAAATCATCTTGACAGATTTGCCATTTTTTCCTCGCTTGAGTGTTCAGGAACTGAACTAGAAATGAATTCCAGAATTGCTGACTATTAGCCCAAATAGACCCACTTATTTCAATTTCTGCAGAAATGTATTCCTGACAAAATAGAGGGAAATAAACCTCATTATGAAACAAAACTGTAACTTGGCATTCAATATAGCAGTTTCTGACTTGCCCATGTTTGTACAGCAGCTCCAAGGGCTGCCTGTGGAAAGTGGAGTTATGTTTATTGTAGCACTGAAAAGGAGCTGAGGGATGGAAAGCCCAAATGTGGCTGCTGTAGAGTGTGCTTTTCCTGCCTTATCTGCTCATTTCTTCTGGATTAGTTCCTTGGATGTAAGCTGTGGAGCACAGCACTGACTCCTTTGGAAGCAGGCAGCCTTTTCCATCCTCTGTCATTCGGTGGTTTACTCTTCAAAGCTTCATTTGTAGAAGCCATTTGTTGCCAACAGCCTTTTAACCCCAGTCCCATCTTTTAACTCTTGTGTCTCCTTTAAAAAGACTGATAAGTTTAGATTTCCTTGAAGCAGTCTTTCTTCTGAATGAAGGACTTCACACGTCAGGCGTGGTTCGTAGCTGGGTGGCAATGGATCTGACTGTCCTGGTACTGAGCATACAGCAATGAATGCACGTAATTAAGACACAAACCCTTCAGATCCGTGTGGCCCCAGGTGATCTCCCTGTACCTACTTTAGTTCTTATCACAAGGTGGTGCTGTGGAGTTTGATAAACCTCAGACATTCCGAGAAGGAGAAAAGTGAGGTGGCCAACAGCAGCGATGTTCAGTGTAAAGGCTCAGCCTATCCACTGTCCCTCATACCGGATGAAATCCAGATCTGAGTGAATCCAAGCAGTTCTATAGGATGGACTGTGGTGTGTAAAAAATGTGGAGGTAAAAAAATGGTAATTTGAGAGGAACTGGCTGTGTCTTTACAGCTAGTCAGAGCTATGCACAGTAGCCCTTAAGGTCTGGTTTAGTCCTCTGTTTTGTGTTGCTCTCCACGGGTAACGATGGTCTTTATCGTGAATGTTGCTTGTGAATCACCTACTGCTGTTACCAGCTTTTACCTGCTGGTGTTGCCATCTGGTTGTGCAGATCCTGCAAGTTCAGTAACTGTGTATTTAGAGGGACTTAGCAACTGTGTTATGCTACACTGATAATAAAAGAATAGCTAAGGAAAAGGTTTTCAGGGAAAACATTGCACAGGCTGAGAGCAGATTGTGGCCAGGAGAGCTGCGGTGCTGGGACTCACTTGTGAAACACAGTCTGGTTGGACTATTTAGAGGCTGTTGATAGGAGCCCACGGGGAGCAAGTGAATGGCAATGCGATGCCAGAAGCAGGATGTTGCCTAGTGCTGTCATGCTGCTAGTGTGTCTGGTTGAGAAAACCAAAAGTGATTTGGTTGCACTGTAAAAAGGTGAAATCATTCATGTTAGGCTTGTCAATGAATACTCTTTACTAGAACAACATGCTCTGTAAGCTTCCCTTGAAGGTCCCGTTCTGCAGGGGTGCTGCTCAATGTCTCAGCTTCTCACAAGAATAAAAAATAGAGCTGGTGCTAACTGTTAAATTAACAGCATATTTTTTTTTCCTGCAGGTAAAGGTGGTTTTCTCCTGAAGCAGTAAAAGTTACTGGATCCTCTTATTATGCAGTTTAACTGTCCCGTGGTTAGAGCTGGCTGGATCACGTGCAGACACTCCTAGGTGGGCTGCCTCTGGCCTGCTGGGATTTATTGTCTAGTCAAAGGCTACTTTACTTTCCCTGTTCTCTCACACAGAGAGAACATTAACTTACAGGATGTACTGAGGAATTGGATACTACACATTCAGTAGCTGTTTTTCCTGGCACTGAGTCTTCTGGTGGCATCGTTGCCAGTGAGAAAGACCTAAGGAAAATTATTTTTGCTTCCTTACATCTCTTAGGACTAACAACTCCAGGACTCTATGGCTCAGTATCTTGGTGGTGTTTCCTGACTGTTTGTCTTGCTCTCTTCCAGCTGTTTCTCCACCTGTTTATTAGGTAGCAGTCCCCTGGGTCAGGTGACAGCCATGTGGACTGGAGTGTGACTGGACTAGGAATGAAGCAGATTTGGATTTACCAGACCTTTAGTCTGGGCCTGTCATAGGCCTTTGTTTTAGCAATGTGCAGTTAATAAAAAAGCTTGTTATAAGTGGCACTGATTTGGAGTCACTAGCTAATAGTAATTTAAACTAGATTAGAATATTTTAAAAGAAAAACAAAGTGGGAAAGATGGAGAAATGGGTGTAAAGCCATAATTATCTAGGGAGACCTTACATACCCAGATGCTGTGAATTGCTAGTGAAGAGTAGGCATGGCACAGTGCTACGGCTGAATTTGAGCTGCCTGGTTGTTTGCTTTTTTCCCTTGAAGGTGATCTTTAAAGCAGTATATCTGACCTACACAGGCTTCTTATCTTGCACAGCAGTGGGCGTAAACATCCCATTTTTAGAAACTCTTTTCCTCCCCTTTTAAGATCGCCACCTTCAGACTTAAGCAAGTGCTTAGCTACACCTCTTTGATCTGTCATTATATCTTCCTTCAGTTGGGAGCCTTTGCTCTCTGTCCATTTGTAGATCTGCATTGCAAATGTTTTGCAGATTTAAGGAAATCAGTCTTGCAAACTGACCTAAAATTGTTCAGCCTGCAAAGCTGCTCAGCTGCCACCACCTTGTTTACAGGCATCTTGAGAAAAGAGAGGGAGTATATATATTATTTCTACATAATGTTTATTTGAAACTCCCAAGTTTTTGGTCACTGGACCTCTCTAGTCTCATAGCACACACTTATGATCATGTCCTCTGTTGTTTGAGGGAGGAATGGGGTTGGAAAGCATTGCTGCAGTTTGTTCTGCTGGTACCTGTGTGTGTGTGATGAGAGATGTGACACGGTGCAGTCAGATCATGGTTTGCTGTTTTCCTGGAGCACTGCAGCATGTTACAGTTGGCAGCAGAATTAGGGGAAACAGATTGCAGCCTGTCGCTCCCAGGCAGCATTCCCTGTGTTCTGTGCAGTGGGCAAATGATGATTAATGCTTTCATGCTTGCCCCCATGTCAGGAAAAACCATTTGCAGTATTCAGTGTCTTCCTGCTGCTGTGCCATGAAAACGCTGTGAGCAAAGAGCCTGGTCCTGTGTGGTGCAGAGCAACCTGTGCTTGGCTGGGCTCAGTACCACTTCCAGATGCCTCAGAGAGCTGTCCAGGGTTGATGTGGCAACTCTGTGTTGGAGATACAGTGCTTATCCTGTACTTTGGACTTTCATCTGACCCTGGTGGAGAGTTTTTGTGCCAAATGGCTGATGTGGTTCAGGACATTCAAGATTAACTAGTCTGTGCCACCTTCTTGTGCATGACACTGAGTGTTGCTGTATCTGTCTGACCTCTTCTTGCTAGTACAAGAATGCTTTTAAGCAGAGAACTCTAGAGACTGTAGAGCCACACTTCTCAGAGCTTCTTTTTTGAGGGCTAGATCTACGTGTGCTGCATCGTGGGGGAGAGCAGAAAGCTTCCATTTACGGTTTGATAATGGCACAGATGACATCTCAAATGCACCAGCGTGAGTAGGGCAAGCAAAGCATTGCAGAAATACTCTCAGCTGTACCTTGAGCACGTTCACTGGCTGCATTATGGTTTTTCTTTATGGATTGTATTGTCTGGGCTCGAGATCCCCATGCCCTCAGCTGCAATCCTGTGATTGTTATTACATACATACACTGAAAAGGTCAGATTTATTCATCAAAAGGCTATTGTGTGGTGTGCAAGTGGATGGGCCAGCTTATTTTCCATCTTATAGACAGCCTCAACATTGGAAATTAGCATGGGGACAATCTCAGAGACTGCTTATCATAATACTGGGGTGTGCTGTTTTGATCGATGCAGATCAGGCTATTGCAGGCACAAGCTGTTAAAGTAAATGGTGATAGAGAGGGAAAACTGAGGGAAGCAAGGTATAGATGTTATAAATCTTTCTTGGAGGATGGCTTTTATCTTTTTAATTACTGTCTGAAAGAGATGGAACATAGGCATGAATTAATTTCTAAAACCTTTGGTGGAAGGTCTCTTTTTAATTTTTTTTTCTTTCTCTGCAGTTAAGTACTGTCCTTTGCAGAATGGTTATCATACTCGAAATATAAATTTACCCAACCTTTACTGCATGCTGTGATTGCTGCTGTGTTATCACAACCTTACAGGTTTGGGTTGCAAGTGATTCAAGTTGTAAGTGACAGCTGCTGGCTGAGCCTTGCTCCTTGTAAATGCTGCTGTCACTGTCTGGATTGCCAGGCTGAGGTGGACAGAAATCTTTGAGTGTCCAGGATAGCAAGACTCCAATATTACTGCTTGGAGCACATTCAGCCTGTGAAGAAGCAATTCACAGGCTGCTGATGCCAAGCAATGATGATTTTAGATTTTTCTCCAGAACAGTGTGTCCCGTAACTTTGAGTTGTTTAAAAAAAACTGGCAGAATTTTGTAGACATGCATTAATGCTGACTTACGTATCTGATAGTGGAGAGAAATATTGCTGCAGTTGAGGAGAGCAAGTCAGCTTCCACAGGTGACTCCTTAGCCTTTCTCCTTGGTGGTGGTTGTCTTTTTTTCCTCTCCTTGCCCTTCTTTCCCATGCTCAGACATTCTGACTGTGTGGATGTACCAGTTTGACTCTTTGCTATTGATTATCATGAGTAGGTGAGATGTTGAGCTGTGCTCCATCAGCTGGGAGAGGTGGAATTATGACACTTCAGCTGGCAGTCAGATCTTTGGCTTTGCTGTCCTTTCATCCTATGCAGTGCTTGAATCCACCAGAAATTACTCCCCAGCTCGTTGGTGTTGACTGTAAAGCACTGATAGACTGGCAGTTTGAATCACAGCTGTTGAGTTGGTGTTCCTTCAACTACAAAGCCTGGTAATTCTCCTGGCCTGTCAGTGCACCAGCTGGTGGCAGTTCTTGATGTTGGATGCGTTGAGTTCGAAATAGATCCTTCTGTGTGCAAACCTGTGTGTGGGCAATCACAAGATCGTCATGGTCGCACTTAATGCAGCTCTCCTCTAAGTAGGACAATATTGCTTCCCTGTTTCACGAGTCAGTGCACTTATCATGCATATTTACATGCTTTAATCTTTCACCAACTTTAGGTTGTCAGTCAGTTCATGCATTGTGTTGGTCAGGTGCTGCTCTTAGAGTGTGTCTGCTGGAGGAGGGTTTGTATCTGGTTCAAGGTGTCTGTAGCTTTCAGTAGTTCCCCTGGAACACTAAAGGTAAACTGGAAAGGGACTCTTGATCTCTAGGTTATAAAAGTAGTTTTATAACAGAATGCTGTCTGTCTTCACTGTACTTTCTGTGGTGGGAACCTACAGGAATTTATTTGCAGTGGTGCATTTGACATTTCCTTTGCATAAGAAAAGCTGCTTTGTTTTTGTCAGAGGAGGTTAAGCATTTCTTTGGGAGCTGTTAGCCCTCCTCTCCCTCATCTGAAATACTGTTTTGCTCTCTTGTGAACCTGGAAGACCTTACATGCAAATATATGCAGCCTTTTATAAGTCTTTGCAGTGGGTGAGCTCTGTGAGGGGGTGCAGGTGAACTTAAGCTCGATGTATTGCACTTCCACATCTGATAAATACGTTATGAGGACTTGGAGGGAACACCAGTAAATATGTGGCAGTATTTTTTAACTGGCAGCTCCTGTTCATTGGGTCTAAACTGTGTCTCTGTACGCTGTCAGCATATCTTGGACTCTTTGCCTCTCGTGTTGTCACAAAAGCATCAGTGGCCTGTGTTTGTAATCCTGGTGCACGTCTAAAAGCTGACTCTCAGACCGGAGCTGACAGCTGCTCCATCTGTTGTTGACCTCAGCTCGTTCACATGAATGTTCTGTGCTGCTCCAGCTGACGTGATCTGTGCAGTACACGCAAGTTTGCCTGGGGCCTCGGCTTGCATGGCTGCGACTCAAAACACGTGTTGGGGAACTGTTTGGGATGATTTCCCATTTGACTTGTGAGTTGTGGCTGAGCCACGAATGACAGAGGACCCTGCTTAGGTGTTAAAGTGCTGTGCTGCTGTTTAGCGAGATGCTCAGAGCTGTGAGTACCTCCAAGTTGCTCAGCTCAGCTGAAGGCACAGAGCAGGTCAGGGAGGGCTCTAGAAAAGACGGCATTTTCTAGGAGGCAGTGTCAGGTGGTGTGGCCCTTCTGGCAGGAGCGAGGTGACAGTAAATAGTTGGCTGTATACAGGTACAGGAAGGTTCTGTATTGCAGAGTGTGTGCATATAAAATTTACTGTAAAAACAATTTAAGTTCCCTTTGTAAGAGTGAATTCACAGCAGCCTGGGAGTTACCCTGTATGTGGACACGCCAGGCTGGCACCCCTCAGGACAAATCCTTCTAGCCTGGGATTACCTGAGCCCTAGTTTTGACCTGTTCTGCAGACAGGCATCAAAAGGAGTTCTCATGTTAATAATTTTCTGATGGACTTTTGTGTTCTCTTGATAGCTGCCATTAACCTAGCAAAGCTGAAGGTCTTCAGACATTACTATGTCATGGTAAGTAAAACACCTGCACACATGCATGTGGGGAACTTGGAAGTTGTTCAGAGCTTTTGATGGAATACTTGTTGGAAACTGCTACAGCTGGTGAATGTGGTAGAGGCTCTTGGCACTTCTGTGCTTTGGCATCTTGGTCAACTGGCTTACAATACTAAAAGCAACTTCCTTTTTCTCTCCTAATGGTTGTATTCTTCTGTCTCTCTTTAAATTCCAGCTATTTGTAATGCTTCCTGATTTCCTCTGGAGACAGCTTGAGCTGCCAGTTGAATTGATGGGCTTGAATAACGTACTGTAAACTTGCTAAAAATTAAACTTGGGACCAAATGGTGCCTGGAGATGCATGTGTGCAGTTTCTGATTAAGTCAGTGGGAGCCATGAGTACGTTTCCCAGGAGAACACAGGCTTCTTAATGATTTCCAACGGCCTCATTTCAAGCTCTTCTAAGTGGCAAGAGTAATAAATTACAATTGTGATTCTTGAAATTCTATGAAATTGTAATACTTAAAGCATTTCCTGCTGTAACTTGAGTATGTTACCAATAGCTCGAGTTATTGGATGTTCAACAAGCAGTAGAGCCCTCAGCCTATATCCTCCTTGTTTATTGAGGAGCATAATAAGGCTAGTCTGACATAATGAGTTGTCTGGGAATTGCTTGAGCTATTTCTCTGGGGTAAAAAGGTTCTGTAAGGACGGTGCTATTGTTCTCATGCTTTCTCCTTTTCCTTCCCAGATTGTGTGTTACGTTTACTTCACACGGATCATTGCAATTCTCATAAAGATTGCTATTCCATTCCAGTGGAAATGGCTGTACCAGGTATTTGCCAGCAAAGGAAAACACATCCATTCCTTGATGTTTTTCTCTATTATTCTTTAAATATAACTACACGACAAAATTCCATAAATTGTTCTTCATGTTATAGTAAAACATCTCAAAGCACAGTGCTGCACCCTGCCTCCTCTTGATTTTTATCACTGATATGCTTAAGGTGAAAGAATATATTCTTAGTTTTATGTTTGTCCAGCAAGGCTGCTGGATTATACATGGGGTGTCTGAAAGTAATTGCATTATTGATTTTTAGTCTTTCAATTTAAAAATGTCTGATGGAAATTAATCAAGAACATACAAAGGAAAAAAAATTAGTCAGGTTTGCTCTATGTAATTGAAGCCCCAGGGAGCCAGAGAAATAGGCTTTTGCTCTTCCATCTACAAGCTTATTTTGCCTATGGACTTCTAAATACTTGGTTTCTTAACATATAATCCCAGTAACTGTGCAGGGAGTTCTTGGAATACATTAACTGTTGAAAATACCAAGCAATGTAGGGATTCCCCCCC